>JANHFK010010666.1:15908-29584 GCA_036250565.1 Sibynophis collaris | reverse complement strand
ATGCTGACTCTGTAAACCACTTAGAGAGGGCTGTAAAAGCACTATGAAGCAGTATATAAGTCTAAGTGCTATTGCTACTACTTTATAATATAGAAAAATGTGGGTTAGACAGCATCACCACCATAACTGGCTGACCAGCCACACTCAACATGTAGTCCTTAATCTTTCTAATCTCTTGTTATTGGATCTTTCTAAAGTTGGGGATAGATAATCTGTGGATCATCAAGCCACTTTGTTTCTTGTAGTCTCCAGAGCCCCTCAAAGATAGTCTTGAAATTCAGTGGCATGATAATAGTGGCTCAATTTTCCACCAATTTCCAAAAAGAAGGCAAAATCTGTGTTGGTCTTCTAATAGCTGTAATACATTTGGGGTTTTTTTAATTAAAAAAACCCCTCTAAATTTCCATAAACTAAATGTTGGCCATATTCATCTTTGCATCTTTTGGCTGCCAAAAAATAGAAGTCCGCCTCCAGCCTCCAGCCACAAACTTTCCCCCCTCCCCTGACCCCATTTTAGTCAGAAATCCCATAGGATTAAACCTCAGACTTCCTACGCTTGTGCTCAGTGAGCTATGATCCCAATCTGTGGAAACTTCTGTTGGCCTTCCCTTATGCTTATTTTGGAGAAGCTTCTGTAATGTTTTGTTTCTTCTGTGTTGGGCCAAGTTGCCTCTATGAGTCACCCATACCAAGTAATAGATTGAGGATTAATGGTCTTTGTGTTTTCAGAGCTTGGAGTGGGACTTCGTCTCTAAATATAGCCTGATTCCAAGGGTGAAATCCAGCAGGTTCTGACAGGTTCTGGAGAACTGGTAGCGGAAATTTTGAGTAGTTTGGAGAACCGGCAAACACCACCTCTGGCTTGCCCCAGAATGGAGTGGGAATGGAGATTTTGCAATATCTTTCCCCTAGGAGTGGGATGGGAATGGGAATTTTGCAGTATCCTTCCCCTGCCATGCCCACCAAGCCAAAAAAAATTGGATTTCACCACTGCCTGATCCTAACAACCCCTAACATTAGCTATCCATTTGATTCACAACTTCACTTTGTGACTGAGATTGTGAACGTCAACCCACCTGGTCTAAACATCCGATCTAATGTGTGGATTTACTCATTTGTTCTCCATCCTGTGTTTTTGAAACATTTTGCTTAAGTAAACATTCCGGAGGGCTTTTGAGCAAACACATCTTTTTGTGACATTTTGAGTGGACTTAATATAGGTATTACTCAACTATGGATTTTGGATTCTTTTCCCTATAAGCCTTTGATTGCTTTTCCTGAATTACTGTGCTTCATCTGCTAATTTGGAGGGATTTTGTTAATGTTTTATGGTTTATAGTTTAAGTATAGTGGATGTGTTATTACATTTTATGTAAACAGGCCTGAGTATAAACTCTGGGGTCTGGGGAAAATATGTAAATATTATAAATAAATATGAATATATACTTTTTGCCACTTTCACTGTAGTGTGAAACTTTATCTGGATCAGAGCCATGACTCTACCCATTAAACAGAAAAGGGTTAATGTAACTTGTGGTAACTTTGAATACCAGAGAGCTTTCCAATCTAATAGCTTGCCTACATATTCTCCCTCTTCTACTAACACAGTCAAGCTAAGAACCAGTGAAAGGTACTATTTGGGTCACTGGTGCCTCACTCTTCCCCACTGAGGCCAGTTTCTCAAGCACTGTAGCTGTTATTACTTTGCTCTTGCTTGTATTTATCAATGTCTACACCACCCCACTCTTGCTTTTAGCACTGTCCATGCAGAAGGAAGGTCTCTCTGCAAAACCCCCATGTCTGTTTACAAATGTAGAAGGATGAGTGTTTCTCAGAGATTAGTAGCAAGGCCCTGTTTATTGGTGGGGGTAGCACAGCACCTAGTAATGGAGGTCATAATTAACCACTTTCATATGTTGCTGTAGAGCGGAGGAATTTCTGTTTATATTAGAATGCAAGATTCTCCAACATTCTAAATATTTACACATTCAATGTTTATGGCCTTTCTGGGCTTCTACTGCTCATATAAATCAACAATGCCTTGATATTTATGAACAGAGATGTCATGAGAGGTTCTTCTGAAAAATCTTCATTTATCATTTTGATCCCGAAATGCATCCAGTTTTTGTTGATTGCAAGGCATGCACACATGTGATTTGTTGTTTTTTTTTGTTTTGTTTTTTACTGAAACCAACAGAGGACATCTTCTAGGTGAGAGAATGCTGTGCACAGACCTTCAGACAAAGTCAGAATGGAAATAAATCCCATGCGGAGGAGTATACCATTCCTTATGCAATCTACTGGCTTCTTCCATGGGGACAAAAACTCTGGCTGCTCTGGAAGAAGTCCCCCCTCCCCCCGGTTTTGAAGGAATGCAGGCCTATGTGCTGTCTCTGCTCCTTTTGTCCTCGTGGGAGGCTGCCTGCCTGCCATGCACTTGTGTTCCTAATGAGTATGACTAGGTAAAGTAGAAAAGCAAAGGTGGAAATTTAAGCCGCAATCCCCACCTCAACGTATCAGCCTGAATATCATGCAGTTTGCTTCCAAATAAACATGTAACCCCGCCCAGTTAGCTTTCTAAAATGGGATTGAATCTGGCAGAGAGGCGTTAATGTCAGCCAGAACATTTAAAGAAGGGATAGGCTGATTTTTGTGTTGAAAATATAGCATCTGCTTCTTTTCTTCTGCTTGTGGCCATTAGAATCATTCACCACAAGCAGAAGATGAAATTTTGGTCTGCTGAAGGCGCTATTTCCAACTTTTGGATGTTGGAAATATTCCAATATTTTCTAATATTCTCTCCAAACGTGTTGCACCACAATATGCAACAACCTGAACCAGCAATCTCATTTAAAACTCGGATTAAAAAAAGAATTTTTAATCAAAGTTTAAAAAAAAAACATATTAAAAAAGCAAGTACTGACAGGAAAGATATTATAAAATATGATAGAAGGAAGAGGCAGGGTGATAAACACAACTACTCAAAATATTTTATCTATTTTTAAAAACAAATGATTAGAAGTGGCTTCTAGAAATCAGAAGTCGTGTTATTCTTCCATTCTTTTTCCAAACCTGGATTTTGTACACTTTCAAGAAAATGAAAGAATCTTCAGAACTTTTATCTTATATATGTTGACAGCAGCAAGACTACTGTATGCACAAAAATGGAAGGACAGTTCGATTACCACCACGGACGAATGGCTACAGAGGCTGATGGAGTTGGCAGAAATAGCTAAATGATTTTAGCTATTTTAAAGAAAAGAACATAAGTACCTTTGTTTCCACTTCTGAACTTTGTGCTTGAGGTGGAAAAAAAATGAAACTATGATTTTGGGTTTTACTGATTAGATTGACATGTGTTTATAGAAATGGCTAGTTTATATTAATCTGGAAAAGCAAAAAGCTGTGCTTTATGTTAATGCTTTATTTTACTGCAACAGAGGGAGTCAGAAGTCAACATTTTATTTTTATTTTCCCCAGCCCTTCCTCACTTCTCTTTCCCCCCTTTCCCCTAACTGTCTTCCTATTTTCTTTTGCATTTTGTATCTTATTTTATAATCTAATAAAATGTTTTTTTTAAAGAAAATGAAAGAATCATGCTGTCGATGATTAAATTAAGACAATATTTGGAAGATTAATCAAAATCGAGTGGCGGGTAGTAAATTCATGATCTTACAGATAGATATGTTCTTGGTGCACAGCTAATAATGGTCTGCTATACAGCTTTTTGAAAATAAAACCATAAATCATTATAAAGGTGATATATATATAGAAAATTGATGAAAACTAACCAGATACCCTAGAATAGGATGAGATATTTATCTCTCTTAGGAATAACCCAGTTGAAAAAAGGGAGATGTACTTTTGAATAGACAAGCATAGGATTTTATTCTAATATGAATGCAATTATGTAGTACAATTTGTTGTAACCATCAAACCAAATCTCATTCATTTTCAGATGACCCTCTAGAAAAAGAAATTTATTTGCTCGCCTCTCTTTTTTTTAAATTTGGTTTATTTATTGCCGCCTATTCGCCCATGGTGAATTTTTTTTATATCTGTATCTGTCAACATCTTTGCTTCCAAAGCCTTTCTAAAGGTAATTTCCAGTTTGGAAGAAATGTTACCATAAATCACGGGAGCATATTGCAGGGAGACCAGAATTTGAACTTGCTCCAGTTTGACATCATATGGCAAGATTTTGTTCATGGCCTTTGCAAGGTCAGATCTTTGACAAGCCAAAGATGAAGAAATGAACTGATCTCATTTGAAGACTACAGTAGATAACCAATATACCTAAACTGAATTTAGGAGTGAGATACACAGGGACAATCTTCATCAAACTGATGGGCAACTCTTAGTGCCTAGGAGTCAGCTTAATATTTAGCATGCACAAGGCATCTGTGGTAGTAGCTCAGGTATACAGTCCTGGGATCTTGTTTTTTTCTTCCTTGACTTTCCCCCCCCTTTTTGATGACCTTTGTGGATTTTTTTTCCTTTATTGTTTTAAACGTGACGACTATTTTAGCATTTATACTGCAGCTGCAATGTTTCAAAATGGAAGTAATTTGCACTGTGGATTTTTGTCAGCTGTAATCAGAAGAACACTAGAAGTTTAAAGAAGAATATATAAACGCAGAAGCTTTCCTGTTACGTCCGTCTTTCCTTTTATACATCACTATAAAAGATCTTTGAGGCTGAGATAGACCACCTGGTGCCCCACAGATACCTGGATTATAATTGTTACATCCCTTGCCCTTGAATATGTTAGGTCAAGCTATTGGGCATCACCCCAAAACACTAGATTGTATTTCTTGCTTGCTTGCTTGCTTGCATTGCAGGACAGCTTAGCTGCACAACTGGCTTTGGCCAAATCTCAGTTCTACTCTCTTATTTCCTATAACTTGAGCAGCTAAAATGGGTAATAGTGAAAGCACAATCATTGCACATTTCCTGCTTGGTTCTGCTATCTTTCTAAACCTTGTTTTCTTTTTCTAAACCTTTGACACTTGCCTGTTGGTCCCATCCACAGTCAGTTTGAGAGTTTTAGAAGGTCTTTTGGAACCCATCTTCTAGTTTCTCCTTCCATCATGGCAGTGCTAGGATGGGAAGATACCCAATGCTTAGGCAACGTCAATTGCTGTGCTGGAATTCTCTGCCCTGCATATACTGGCAAATCATCTCCAACATCTGGAGCGACTTTAGCTTTCATAGTTTTCCTCCATGCAACTACCATAGCTGTTGATGTAAAATGGAGGTTTCCAATCCTTTTGTTTTGCCCAGGCCTTCCCGCCAGTACCCTCAGCGAAGTCCTGCTTGAGGCTGTAATTCCTGGCACTCAAGAGCTGCAGCTCCAGTTACATTTGCTGCTGTCATGCACCCTCTACAAGTGACTGTATTATACTGACAACCTAAAAATAAAAGAGTGAGAAAAAGCATCAAGCCAAAGCAAGAAAGCAAGCAATTAAAATTGGGTGGGGATGAAGAGAACACAGGAGGAAAAATTGCAGGCTACATCGAAAAGACGTTGAGAGGCTCCAAAGAAAATGCAAAAATACCTTGGGTGGTATTTAATTGGAAGTTGTGGGTTCGCTGCCTTTTTTCAGTCTGCAGCAGCCGTGCGTTCAGTCGAAGTGTTTGTCTAATCTGCATGGGAATCTAGGGAAGACAAATTGAACTGTCAGTCCTGGGACCTTCCTCCCATCCTCCAGTTTAGTCAAGATCAGCTGCACCTTGTTTTCAAATCTGCTGAGGCTCCTGTTCTAATTTGTTAGTTCTGCAAGCAAATAGGATGCTGTTGTGTGAAAACTTCCTGATTGACCCTTAAGTGGAGAAAAGAAGCTTTTAGGACGTCTCCTAGTAAGTTTTCAAGATTTTTCCAGGATTAAAAAAAAATATATATATTTCATTGAACCTAAAAATGGAGGATAATTTTGTCTAGAACACGTCAAAGCTTGATGTGAAAATTACTGATTGGTACAACGATTAGTCATGAATTACAGGAGCTGGAAAATAACAGGGTAAACTGAGATCAGTTCAGTGTGTGGTTCAGTTCATTTCTCTTCTCCTTGATTTGTTCCCTTGATCACAGTTTCAATTCAGTAAAATCATCTCTTGAAAGCTCAGTTGTCTCATCATTAATGCAGAATTGTTCCTATGGAGGAGTCATTGTTTTTGTGCTAATTAGATTGGTGCTTGAACTTCATGCATTGCTGATGGTCCAAGCATAAGCTGACACATGCAGGGATGAATGTTAAATAAAAAAAATAGGGGAAACATTTTTTTTAGGGTGCCTTCTTGCTTTATAATTTCAACAGGGACTTCAACGGGGTTGACTATTACTTATAAACAAGTTACAAATCTCTTGAATACTTTTTCAGTAGGAAAGTGATTGAAATAAAATGGATGCCTACCAACAGCTCTTCATCCAAAGCTTAATTTAAACAAGTTGGATAGCCTTGGATATTTATAGCAGCCATTTATTTATGAACAGTCTGCATTTCCTTCTATAATAAATGCTCTGATCATTAAAATGTGGTGGAGAAACCATGGGCTGACTCTTCCAGGATGAGGCAATGGCTTCAGTCTTAACACTCATTTTAAATGTTTGTTTTTAAGAAAAGCCAATCTAAAGATATTGGCAGAATACATGTTTTTTTTCTGGGAAAAATCCTAAATAAAACAAGGTAGGGAAACTTCTTGTTGTGGAAAAAAATCACAGTTTGGCAGAATAGGCAGAAATCAGTTATTTGACTCAGGGCTAAGTGAGATTGGGGATTGATGACAGTGACAGGACAATAGGTGGATTTAGATACCAAAGATCTGATCTGGAAAATAAGAGAAGGACATAAGTATAAACCATGGAATCATCGGAATTCAAGCTTCAAAATACCAGTAATGATGATTGTTTTTAATCAATTGCTAAATACCAGAAGGTCTCTGCTATCACAAGCTACCTGTTGATAGCAGTGGTGAAATCCAATTTTTTTTTACTACCAGTTCTGTGGGCGTGGCTTGGTGGGCGTGGTGTGGACTGGTGGGCATGGCAGGGGAAGGATACTGCAAAATCTGCATTCCCACCCCACTTTAGGGGAAGGATACTGCAAAATCCCCATTCCCTCCCCACTCCTGGGGGAAGGATTTTGCAAAATCTCCATTCCCACCACATTCTGGGGCCAGCCAGAGGTGGTATTTGCCAGTTCTCAAAATTTCCATTACCGGTTCTCCGAACTGCTCAAAATTTCCGCTACCGGTTCTCCGAACTGCTCAAAATTTCCGCTACTGGTCTCCAGAACCTGTCAGAACCTGCTGGATTTCACCCCTGGTTGATAGGCCTTCTATGCTGTTTAAATTGGACTTCTTTGGGCTTTCAAATACTGTAGGTGACAGATTGGGTTTAATTCACACGTGATCATAGGCACTTTGTATGTTTATACTGAAGCTGGTTTTGATTACAGAAAGTGTATCTTAAGATCATTGGTCATCACTATTGACTAGATTCATAATTCTGAAGTGGTTGATTTCTCTTTGATCATTATTATTGGGGTGATAAATAATCAGTATTGGACTGAAATCAGTATTTTAACAGAGGAGTGGAATTAGATTCATTAGAACCTTACTTGTATAGATAGGTGTCCAGTCCAATATAAATAGGTCTAACTTGCCATTAAATATTAAGACCACTAGTGTTATAAGTGGCCATCAATAATTATTATTACTGTATATACACAAAAATGTGAAATCATAACTGCCAGTTCTTTAGCTGGTGTTGGCCTTCATATGCACTGTATTTTCCCAAGAACCTAGGATATTATAATGGATCAACATAGCTTAAGTGCAAATTCAGTCCATCTGAAAATTTTGCCAATACATAGATTTACTATGTGCCATCCAAGACTTTTTGGTATGGCACCTAATGCATTGATATTATTATTATTATTATAATCATAGGAAGCATACTTTGAATACTATTAGTTCACTGTTTAGGAACAATATTGCTTTCCTGTCCGTGCTTCTTGAAAGCACCTGTTTACACAGTGTGAAACAGACTGCTGGACTTTGTGTCTCAACCAATCCAACAAGATCTTGTCCTGGAATTCACTACTATGGCATTAGTAAAAGATGGTCATTGAGCTTCTGCTTAAACAACTCCAGCAAAGGAGACTCCAACTCACTCCAAGGCAATCTGTCCCATTTTTTAACAGTTCTTACCATTAGGGCTTTTTTCCTAATGTCCAGGTAAAGTCTACTTCCTTGTTAGACCTTGCACTATCTTCTGGAACAATCCTGACCAAATCTGCCCATAGTACCTGACAACCCACAGATATTCAAAGGCAGCTGTCTGGGATACTCTTGTATCTTCAGCCCTAAAGTTTAGCTATTGTATCTAGGAGTAGGATGGAAAAACCAAGATGATCACTTGACGGCACTAAAGAGACATTCAGTTTTTTGAGATTCTCACCTATATCCCTTTCTCCTACATTTTTCTTTACAGGCTTTTTATTAACTTGGTTGTCTCCTTTGGACATGATATCCCTGGACATGATATAATTTGTCAATTTTCTTCTTAAAATGCAAAACCCAGAATTGGATTCAATATTTGGGGTATATTCTGAGGATGAACGAATATTTCTCTAATATTTATTTTTATATTTTATATTATATTTTTATATTTCTGACATTTACTTTTTTCAACTGAATCACATTTTTGATCACACCACATAAAAACAATCATTGCCATTCACATACTGTATAAGTGTACATCATACAAACACAGACACAATAGCCATAGATATGTTTGTGTGTAATATACACATACATTACGTATATGTATTGCCGCAGGGATAGGACAAGTCCTGTGATAGACCAAGCACTACAACTTGCAAGCTGTACAGAGACACAACAATTAATGCATGATGCATTGAGTTCATTCTCTTTAACTCTTACATGAAAATTTACTTCTTTTGTTTGATGGCAGTTAGTATGACCTCGGGAAAGACTAATCTTTGACCTAAACCATTTTCACCAGTGATCTCAGTAGTTTACATATGGGAATCCTGAATCCAAGGATAATGTTCCCGTTGAATGCATTTATAGCCTGGTTACGTATCTAGGCATAATTGGGTTTCAAAAATGTGGATGGCCACTAGATGGTAGTATTCAGGTTTTCCTATTCCTTTACTGCCATCTGTATCTGCCACTTGGATTGTTGCAACCTAGACAGGAGACATACTTTTAGGATGGATAGACCAAGAGTTGAGTTCAAATCCCACTTGCTTCTTGCATGTTTTCTTTATGAATGCTTCCAGCAAGCTAATATTTGTCTCTGTGGTATCACTATGGTTACTTGCATTCCATTGTTTACAGCACACATTTCAAGCATTGAAAACTTTTCACATATAGTGGCCGTTTTTTCACACAACCTGTTATGCCTTGAGTTGCTTCTTGATGGTTTATTAAATTAATTACAGTTATCTGGATCTATACAACACACCTCATTACAATTATGTTGTCATTCAGGAATTCTTGCTACCACCTGGTAACTTAGTCAAACTGATGCAAGTAAGTTATTGCTACAGGCTTCTGAGTAACCATATGTAAGCTTGAGTTAAGTAATGAGTCATTGTTTTATACTGTTTATGAATGCTTTAAACACAAAATATATTCTTGGTAGGAGCATATTGTGCCTACTGAAATAGGTAAGCAGGGGGGAAATTCAGTGTATTCAGACACTCACATAGTAAAATTTGAGAGGCTTCAGGAACCATTTTCCTTATTTTCTAGACACTGTATGAGCTGCCTAAATTGCTCATTTTTATCAATAATCAAACAATGGTGAGCTTCAGTGAATCCACATCTGAAGGCTGATAATTTTTCTCAGCATAGGTGGTTAAATTATTCCTGCTATGGTATTGACAATTTTAACAGCCACCAAGCATAAGGACATTCAGCATGCAATATTTTTCCTGACATGCAGATTTTGTGCTAGTGGAGTACCTGCCAATTTTTTGCTATTATATTATTCATCTATGAAGGAACAGCCCTTTCAGAAAACAAAGCTGGCAAACTCATGTCTACAGTGTTCCAAAGTCCTGGGAATGCTGGATTACATCACCCTTTTAGATCTTACTGAGTAGAGCCCTTTGGTGATTGGCAAGGTCGGGAGGTGGGAAAATCAGACCAGTATCAGTTTTACTGTAGTCATCTCATTTAAACTCCTGGGTCTGAGGTTACTTTCCAAAGACATTCCGGCGGTGTTGAAAGATGAGAATTACAATCGTTTGCAGAAATAACGCACTGTAGAATATGCACTTCATTCCAAATTCTGTGTTCTAAAATCTGGCAGCAAAAATCCCAAGCAAACCCCAAATTAAGGTGTGAGAAAGAGACTGAAGGTTATAACAGGGTGTGCTTTGTTTGCAACATTCTAGCTGAGTAGCAAATAAGTTTTATTTGGTAGTTCCAATAAGTGCAGTTTGGATAACGCACTAAGCAAATCATTAAAAGGAATTACACCAAGAGTATCCAAGCAGCAAGGTCTGATAAATTGTGGCATTAATCATGCAAATTGTAGGCATATCTCATCTGGAGTACTGCTAACAATGCACATCAGCTTCTCCCAGAAATGTCATACTACAATTCTAGTGTTCCCCAGGTCTTCAACCAAGATACTACCCAGATTAAACTGTTTGACCAATATCTTTAATGAAACACAAATGAAGGTTGCTTAGAGAGATGTGCAACATGTGGTCTTCCAGAAGTTTGGACCATAATATATCATTCTTCATCATTAGTTCTAGATGAGATGCAAGTTCAATATCTGGAAAGTGCTTAAATTGCTCAACTAGGTTGGAGGATGAGAGTTCAGTCCAGTAAGTTCACCCAGTGAAAGGTAGACCATAGTATGTGGTTCCTTAAGTTTTCTTTCCTGCATTAAAATCCATAAAGTTATCTTTTAAACCTCTGAAATTAAATGCTTTAAAGGAATAACTTTCCTTTTTTCTGATGCTCCAAAACTTCACCAGTTAAAGAAATATTGGTTTACAGACCCATTACAAGGAGCAGACATACATGCTTTCTTCTTACCTGATAAGATTGGCTTTACTTGAATGCAACAAGTGCTAGCAATGGCCCTCTGGCAGTCATTTTAGGTGTTGTCAACTCCTAATCTAGTCAGCAGTGGTAAGTTAGGAATTCTTTGGGTGTATCAGACACTTAATTTAGCTCCAGGCATGTGAGAGGAAAAAATACAGGTTAGTTTAGGAGTTCAAAAGGGAAAGAAATGCAACATAATTGGATCAGGTCATTATGATAAGTTGTCCTGAAACCCGCTGAACTGCATTCTGGGTCTTGGGACACTTTCCAAATTCCAGGAGAAGAAAGAGGAGGGGCGATGAAAACTGTACAGGAGTTGCCTGCAGTGCCTCGGTTTGGAAACAACAGGAGCCATTTTTAGTTCCAAAGAAGGGAGCTGTAGGATTAGGTTACTGCTGCATTCAGGCAAAAGGCAGGCTAACATTTTTTTGCTTGAGTCAGCATGAAATGCGAGGTTGCATTGAGAAACAGCTGTTCACCTGAGAAATGCTCTCTGCTTCAAAGGTGGTGGGGGATTACTTGTAATGGCCATGCTTTGCAGCCACTACAGTACACGTTTTGTGGAATGTGCCTGTGGTTTTCTTTTCAAACTTTCAGTTACGTGCCAGGTTGTCTGGCTGGGAATGGAACTGAACGCTATCTCTTCTACATAGACAATCTATTTTGTACTTAATTAGTACAGCAGCCTAGCAAGAATATTATAATTAAAGGTTACCATGTTCCAGATTTTTCCAGACATGGGTAATAAACACTGCTCAATTATTTTTAAATGTAGTATGTATACGTGTGATTTGCAACATTAAAAAAAAAAGCAGACCCATCGTGCCAAAGAATGCAACCTGACAGAAATAAAAAAAAGAAAACCCATAAAAGTGTTTTGCTAGCTGAACTAAATGTGTAGTTCAGTATGGGAGTCAAGGAAGAAGGAAATAATATTTTTTTAGATAAAAGGTATTAAAAAGGGCCAAAAAGTTTGCCACTTGGCTCAAAAAGTTTAAACAAAATAATTGTCCACCATTTTAAAGAGCTGTATGATTTGCAGGATCCAATCTGCATCGGTCACCGGAAACAGAGATTTAGTCTTCTGAGGGTTCAGACTCGTGTTGGAGCAGATCCTTGGGGAACTTCTCTCTCACCAAAATGTGAGAGAATCTGGTGAGAGAGAATTTCCCCGAGAATGGGCACCAGCACAGAAGACTAAACCTCTGGTCCAGGTGACCAACTCAGACTGAATCCTGCCACCTTATCCTGGAACAAATATATATATATATATATTTGCTTTCAGTTGTATGAGTGGATGATGTAACTAGTATATAATTTTAAGACTGAAAGTGATGCCACAAGATTAATTTCCCCCAAAATAATTTATAAATGTCAGTGGTAATAGCAAGGATTTCCATTTCTCTTCTTTTCTCGCAAAGAAAATTCCCACAATGTAGGGTTGGTGACTAATCAGCAATACAATAGAAGGCTACAGCCAATTCTTTCGCTTTTAAGAATAGGCAAGCCAATCTGTGGTAAATCAGAAGGCGAGATAAACATCTTATAGCACGGTGATAAACATTATCTATCATCTGCTAATGTCTCTGAATCATGTGCTATTAAGGGAACAATGACAGTTTCATAATTGGCAACCCAAATTCAGCTTTAGTTTCTGCATGTTCTCAGCTCCATGCTGATTGAAATACTATAATTTCTGTGTTCAGACAAGACACTAAAGCATAGCCTAACAAACTTCATTATTCCTTAGCAAAAGATAAGATTTTTTTTTAAAAAAACTCCACAGTTAATGAAAACATGTGCTGTATGAATCCAGCCAATCACGATTGTTATGTCAGAGAGGATGGCCATTGTAGTCTGCTGCCAGAAGGAATCAGGTTAAGGCTGCATTGTTCAAAATCTTTGCAAAGTGAATTGAATTCTCCTCAACTGCTTATCAGGGGTGGGTTCTACTTACCTTCGCTACCGGCTTGCAATGGGAGTGTATGCGTTTCTGTGCATGCGCAGAGCATCCGTAATGACATCCGGTGGGTAGGCGGTGCCTCCGGCCGCCATCTAAGATAAGGTGACCAGACGTCCCGCTTTTGGCGGGACAGTCCCGCTTTTAAACAATTTGTCCTGCGTCCCGTGGCATTTTTAAAAAGTCCCGATTTTTTGAAAGAATGCACGAGAAGCTAGGGAATGGCAGGAGAACTGGAAGGGAATATACCAGTGGTTCCCAAAGTGGGATGCCTCAGGGGAGCGTTCAGAGGCAAGCCGGCGGCAGGGGGGTGCTAAGAGGCAAGCGGAAGGACTGGGCGGCCGGAGAACTGCGGAGCTCTCATCAGCTGAGAGCAAGAGAGAGGAGCACCTACAAGATCCTCTCTCCCCCTCGGGAAAACTCCAGGGCTTCTGGAGGGAGCCATGGAGCAGCTGCACACAGGACGGCCGGACTTTTCCTGGGGGCGGAGCCTTGCAGAAGCTTCTGTCTCTCACATGAGGAGGAGGGGGAGAAGGAGGAAGACAGAGGAGTTGGGTGGGGGTTAGCTGGCTGCCGTTCTTGCAGACTTTTTCTCATCCTATTAGGTAACACCATTAGTGCT
>JANHFK010010665.1:511613-522423 GCA_036250565.1 Sibynophis collaris | reverse complement strand
AGGTACTTACAATACAGTTCCAAAGGTCTGCTGTCTCGTCCCCCCTCCCCCCATTGTTCCGTGACCACAGGCACTTGGTAACGACAGGCATTTCAGGCACTTGGCAACCAGCCTGTTTTTACAGCCATTTACAGCATCCTGTAATCATGTGACTGCAATTTCTGACATTTATAACAGCAATTATTTCCACTTTTCGACAAAAAAAAAGCCACACAGTGAGCAATGGGTTTGCTAAACAATTGTGGTATTTGCTTAACAACTGTGGCAAAAAGAAATTGGTTGGTCATGACTGATTGTCATGACTTATGACTATAACAGGCAGACTCCATTAAGGTCGTATGTCAAAAATTGCCTGTATGGATTTCCAGAACACTTATCTAATGCAGCTGGTTGGTTGGATGTGATCAAGCAGTGCCAACATTAGAAAAAGGTTCCAATGTACAATGGCCTCCTGGAGATGAGGTGCTGGAGTAGCATTTGTATAACCATATGAAAGCTGATAATGGTCATGGTGCCAAAGGGGTATTTTTTATGTTGGTTTCCATCCTGCCAAGACCATCCCACTCATTTGTGTTTGGAGGCAATGCAGCTAAAGTTGTAAACAATGGATGATAACTGCTATATAGACATTGTTTCCATTGTTTGTGATCTTGAAGCTATATAATTTAGCCACCCTGATAGCAACTTCTCAGTGCAATGCATCATGGTTATATTCTTCTCATGTAAGTAACTAAAGTTCTTCATTCTGAACCAGTACCTTCTTGTGTGCAGCTACTGCACCAGTTCAAGGTGAAAAGAGATAAAAGACATGAACCCATCTTCAAGTAAGCCATGTGTCTGGAATGCAGTGCATGCTTATTGGGGTCCTGTTGCTAACAGTAATTCCAGTTTTTTCCATGCAAACTTTCTTGCTGAAGATATAACAATTTTGCAATGGAAGAAAGTATCCAAAAGAGGTGCCGGAATTGAGCAATGCTACTTTTCCTGGTTATATAAAGTAATACCTGTGAAATAGCACTTTGAAGTATTGTGTTTGCATACCAGTGTTTCGTCACTCACTAAGGCAATATCTTGTTCTGCTTGAGGTACCCTATTACTAGTCAGCAGGAGAGTTTGCACACTGCAGCAATGTTAAGGACACTTGAATGATGGTTCCACCTCTCTTGATCAATAAGCCCTTGCCTTCTCCCTCTGTCTTTTTCCCTCTGCCTTTCTAGATCATGTGGCTGGGAAGAGAGCATTAAGTCATAAAAGTGAAGTTTGATTTAAAATGAAAGCAGTCCAATAATGTATGTGATGTATACATGTGCAGCCCAGCAAGTATTGTTGTGCTATCAACCTGGTACACACCTCTCATTGGAAGAATTAATACTCCCTAATTAAAGCAAACTTTTTTTTCATATTGAAGGAAAGGGGAGTCCTGGATTCTTATACCAGACAAGATTTCAAGATCTCTAACACTTAATTCCATCATTTGTTGAACTGAAAACCCAGGGAGGGAAAGGGCAGAGGGAAAGGAAACTAGTTAAGCCTTATGCTGCCTTAAACCTGAGCAAAGTTAACATTGCAAAAATATTGCTATAGGGAGGTGCTTGAAGCATTCAGTGAATCTCACTAATAGAGCAGATTAGTCAGTGTGATTTGGTTGGTTACTATATTCTGGTCTTCCCTCTAATATTAAAGCCAAATCCCAAACTGGCCTTCTAACGTGTACATTACTCCCCACCCCACCTCCCCAGCATTTTGGCATTCCTTATCACTTCTAATTTAACTAGTACTGCTGTTATTTGGGCTTGAGAAAGAAAGTTAACTAAACCTCAAAATAACAGAATAATCACAGAAAAATTGAAATAATAATTTTCACAATAACCAGGTTTTATTGTAAGTATGAGTCAAAACTACTGAACTTGAAACTTTTTTTGCTTGGAATAATTTGCACATCTGTAGTGTAAATTTCTTCCAGGCAGTGCTTTGTCAGACAATAAATGTGTGTTGATCTATTGCTAGTTATGTTGCTAACCCCTTCAGAGCACATATGAAACTTAACCTGACAATACATGTTGCATTGCTATATACTGCTTGTGTTCAGTGGAGTGGAGAGCCCTTACTTCATTGCCCTTGCCATCTTTTTTCTTTATTTTTTATGTTTTATTGTAATTTTTTTGTGAGCCACCCACATGGCATAGAGGTTTAATGCATTATTATTAATATTTTTTTAAATAATTCCTATCTACTATAATAATAATGAAAAAAATAGAAAATACTTTCTTGATTTCCAACTGTTTTTCAGATGATTCCAGAAGCAAGGCAGTCAGGAATTAATGCCAGGACAGCCATGTCAAGAGGACTATATCATACAGCAACTATCTTTATGGGCCGCCAAATGTCAGCTGTCTCAAGCGTTGAAGATTTCAGTGCACTGCAGAAGTCTGAACTCACAAAGAGCTTTTCAATTTCTGACCCACATTCCTATAGACAACCATCACAGAGCTGCTATATGACAGACAGCTGTGTAGTTCAAACTAATAGTGATCTACAGTACTCAAATAAGTCTGACAAACTAGATGGGAAGACATCTCTGCTGAAAGGTGAAGAAATGCCAGTCACATCCAGTGTATCGTATGAGAATGAAAGAATTTCTTCAACAGGAGAAAGTATAGCAAATAATGACAGCAATAATTTTGTGGAAAACAATGTCCATCCTGAACCTAAATCTCTGCTACATAGAAAATTAAGTTCTGAAAACAGATCCACCAGTTTGAAAAGTTACAGTTCCTGCAAATCATTGACCCGTGAACATTCTTTACAATATGAACAAGGAACTAAAGAGCCAATCTCGGTGATTGGTGATCCCGGCGTATTTGTTTCTGCCAATGAGTGCTCAGAAGAAAAATTCCCAGGTATAAAGATGATATACCTTCAGGGCTTATAAAGAAAAGGAAGAAAGCTATCCTTCAGCTGTATTTTTGATTATCTTGTCCCATAACTGTAGGGTCTACTTTTTGATAGCAAACGATAATAGGAATGCAATTAGGAACTACTATACTGTTTACATTATGTTTGGTTTATTTGTGACCTTGCTTTATTTGGAATTGTTTTCTGAGAACTCAGCCACAGAAGTGTTTCTCTTGTTTTATTATTTAAAAGACCTTTTAAAATACAGTATTATTCAACTGAAATACATAGTTATTTAGCCTTTCTAAATAACTTTCTAAATATCTAATGGTTCCATACCTCTGATATTAGATGTGTATTTTGTTTGGCATATAAATCAGTCTTGTTTATGACAAAGATTTGAAGTTAGGTTTTTGTTAATTTTTTTAAAAGTAAGCATTTCTTGTCTCATGAAATCTTAGTGGGACAGCTATAGATTTGCTGATTGAAGAATTGCATATTCATCTTTAGGTTCTTTTTAGGAGAATTCAGAATGGATATAATTTAAAATGGAGGATAGAAATTAATCTCATTAAGCTGCAAAAAATATTCTGTTTCCATTACAATGTTATTCTCTTGATATTCTTTCCAAGTATTGTGGGAATTTCTAGATAGAATTTTAAAAGGTAGTATTGTTTTCTAAAATATTCCTTCATAGGCATATTGTGAGATAGTTTGTTCTAAATTTATCATGGTGAGTGCTTTTCTTTGGCCAGATTAGTCTTGTTTTATTTTTTTATATATATTTTTGAAACACATTTTAAAAAGTTTTTCTGCCCTATAATAATAATCTAGACAGGTTCAGGACATTATTATAATTGTTTATAAATAAATATTTAGATTTAATCATTACAAAACATTTTTGTTACAGTTTTGAGGAGCACCATGCTCTTGGACAAAAATATACAGCAGGAGGAAGATAAAAGTTTAAGTGGCAGCACTGATCTTACTGTTTCATTGAGTGAAGAGGAAGAGGAAGAGGATTATTTGAAACTACAACAAAATCTAAACAGTACAGATTGCAAACTTGACAACATAATGTGTAATAATGAAGAATATTCTCAAATATTTTTTTCAACTGAACACTCATCTTCTGGCCCCGAGCTAAGGTAAAACTAAACTAGTAATGTTAATTTTCATTTGTTTTTTTATTTTTATATCTGCTCATTCTACAATTTTGGGTAGTGTACAGTAATAATAAAAGAGGTATCTAAAAACATATCTCACAATTAAAAATTAAAATATAAGTTAAACATAATAATAGTAGTATAAGACTAATATCTAGATCAGTGGTGGCTAGCCTTTTTGCCATTGCGTGCCAAAAGTGGGGGGAGCGCAGGGGGGGTTGTGTGCACGTGTGCCAACACCCATCATTCAATGCCCACCATGCCTGTGCGCATGACTCCCTACGCTCTCCCCGCTTTTGGCATGCAATGGCACGGTGGGCACGGTAGGCCAGTTTATTGCCCTCCCCAAGCTCCAGAGGCTTTCTAGGAGCCTGGGAGGGGCAAAAATGGCTTTCCCCACCCCCCCAGAGCCCTTCGGAGACCATAAACAGCCCGTTTCCTGACTTCCTGTGGGACCGGAAGGCCTGAAAATCAGCTGGCTGATGCACGCATGCACAAGCGCTGAGCTAGGGCAAAGCTTGTGTGCCCATAGATATGGCTTTGCGTGCCACCTGTGGCACCCATGCCATAGGTTCGCCATCATGGATCTAGATCATCCAACATTTAGGTATTAGTTGGTAAATACTTATTTGAAGAAATAAATGTTAAAGAAAATGTTAATGATCAACTAGGTATACCTCTGGGATTATATTTCCTAATGTAGGGGCAATCACTGAGAAGGTCCGTCTTCTGGCTGCTGTTTTCCTCACTTTGCACCACAGCCAGCATTTTGGTATGTCCTCTCTAGATGATTGCACAGGATAGATAACTATTCCTTATAAGAGATGATATATGCCCTATAGTATCCATTCCTTTCAATTGATATGGATTTTTTTCTTCCTATTGATCAGTGTAATGGAAGTATGCCTGCCTATTTAATTCAAGGTGTCACTCAATGTAGCAAATCTCAGTCTCTTTAAAATTTTCACTTTTAGCAGATATGATACTATCATGAACAATTAATCTATTTTTCCTCTACACTATATAAAAAGCCATTAAAGTAGCAAAGAGATACAAAAATTAGTTGTGGCCAAAAGATATCAAGATTAAAACTATACTGTGTACCTAAATTTAGTTTAACACAATTTAACACAACTAAATTTTCTAGAACCAATAGATTGTTATTTCATAACATCAGCTTACATTAAATCTGAGAAGTTAAATATAGTTAGAGCTGATATAAAACCTAGTCTGGGACTATTGTATATTTTTATACTTTATAATTACTTGCTAGTTATATATTTTTCTTCTTTTCTGACCCTTTTAAATTGTGTTTGCAAGATAATGTGTTGACAAGCAACTTCTAATTTGTTATGAGGTTGAAAATATTAATAGTACAGGATGTCATCTTCCTTAAATCTTAGTTAAATCCTTTTATTATAATTGAATCATTGTGACTAACATGCCAAGAGTCACTTTGGATTGCAGCAAGATGTAAATGGAATAAATAAATGTATTTATGAAGTAAGATTGAATGTAATTAAAGAATTGACTATTTTTTGTGATGTTAAAAACATAGTTCAATTAATATTTACATTTTTCTAGATATTATTTAGAAATAAAAATAACACCTTTATATATGTAGCTTTTATTATATACAGCTAGTCTTCAACTTGCAACCATTTGTTTGGCAACTGTTTGAAGTTACAATGGCATTGAAAAATGGGACTTGACTGGTTCTCGCATTTACCACTATCAAAATTCAGGCATTTACAACAAATGCAACAGGTGCTTACAATGGTTGCAGCATCTTGGGATCATGTGATCACCATTTGTGTCCTTCCCAGCCAGCTTTGACAAGCAAAATCAATGGAAGAAGTCAGATTTGCTTAAAAGCAAGTAATTTGCTTGACAACTGCAGTGATTTGCTTAACAACCATGGCTAAAAATTTCTAAATTTAGTACAACTCACTAAACAATCATCTTGTTTAGCACTGAAAATTCTGGTCCCAATTGTGATCATAAGTTGAGGACTACCTGTATAGCCTTTATTATACTGTCTCTGTGTTAATTGAAATGATGTGCTGTTGCAAGTGACAGTAACACTTTATGTAAGTTGTTATAATTTTACATATTGTAAATATGCATCCTCCCCAAGTCGGTACTATTTAAGATTGCAATTAGGTATTGAACTAGACCATTTAAGTCCCTAAAGCAGCATTAACAATATACTGAATTGTAATTAAATATCTCTAAACTGAATCTCACTGAATCTTGTATCTCTGCTTGTTCACTGGTATTTTGCTATATGTGTTTTTAAAATTCTGCCGCTAGTTTGCATAGGTGTCTCTATTGATCCATCTGAATCCTATCCTACCACCACATTTTTATTTTAAAATTTAAGAGTGGAACCAGCAACAAGCATCATAATGATATCTTAGGAGAATTTATTAGTATCATGCTACCGTGTAGCCATAGACCTATTCATATTGATACTTCTACCATTGGAAATAAATCAATCTATCAAATAGTGAATGATCTTTCAAAAATGTTGATGTGTCAGTATTGTCAAACTGAGGGAGAATCTTGTTTTGCACTTTGTCTGTTCCCATCACTAACCTGTGCTTCATTTAGAGCCTTAGCAAGTCCAGACTCTTCGACTTAGCACTTAGGAAAATAATGAGTATTTCAAGCTTAGGTTTAAGAAGGAACAAGGCAGAGACCTTTTGCTTGTGTTGCTTCAGCTGCATTCAAGAGGACTTAGCACAGATGGATTGTGCATTACAAAATGTAACACATAATTCAAGCTGTCAGCTTAATCAGACTGTTTCCAGGAAGCAACCTGTAAAGAGAAAGACCCCTTGTTTGCTGACCCCTGATCCATAGCCTGCTGCATCATGTCATCCATTTTGCTTTTCTTTATTTATGTGTCCTTTCCTTCCCCTTCTTTTTATTAATGTATTCCCTTCAAGTGGCACCCTGGAAAGACCACCCAGAGGGAGGAGCACAATAGGGAATGACCTAGCTGAAATAGAGATTTTGTAAGACTTCAGTGCAATGAAAAGCCCTGTTGAACTGCCTGTGTGTTCTTACTGGTTCAGTGTGTATT
This sequence comes from Sibynophis collaris, assembly GCA_036250565.1. Classification (NCBI taxonomy): domain Eukaryota; kingdom Metazoa; phylum Chordata; class Lepidosauria; order Squamata; family Sibynophiidae; genus Sibynophis; species Sibynophis collaris. Next base: position 515,274 of record JANHFK010010665.1, on the reverse strand, counting down.
AGTTTAAAACTTCACTCCCACACCACCTTCATTTTTCAGCATTCTCCATTACTGTTATAGGAATGCATTGCAATCATTTTCAGTAACTTAAATGTTTTATAGTGCTGTGTGAATCCTGCACACTGTGTTGTAAATATTTTAGAAGCTTAGTAGGATCTCTGAATATTGTTTTTGTAGTATATTTAGAGGCCAGCTGTGTGTTTTCTTTATAGAGTTTTGCTGGAACAAAGCTGGCAGGCCGAAATAAAACTCTGAATAGCTATTTACACGTCTATAAAAGGATTAGCTGTACTCCATTGTTAAAATGCTTAAATCTTAATTTGCATCATTATAGAGGTATCCCATTATTATAATTCCCCATAAATCGCAGTTATGTTTTCCACCTGTAGGGATCCATTAGCCGTTTCCATTCACATAGTTATCATACTTTTTGGTTGTTCTAAATTAGAAATAGCCAAAGACTGAGTTGCTTCAACCACAGTTTGCAATGTCATTGCACCATTGGACAAATTTGGCCCTAAAATTTATTAAATTTCTTTGCTAATCATGTTATACAGAAATAAACATTATATGATAAAACCCAAACCAAGACAGTGTTTTTACTAGTTGCATGAATTCTGCAAATTTATAATATGCAATCCTGACGTGAAAACTTGAGCTATGGTTGATACAGGTTTGTATGTCTCATTCTTTTTTTCCCCTTTTGACATTTAGGAATTCCCAATATATATGATGCCAGCTTCACATTGCAAATTTCTTATCTCTGCTTTGTTGATTGCTGCTTGTGAAGATAAACCCTACACAATATGATAATGCTGCCTCATACAACATTTATCACACTGTTGTATCCCTATCTAAATGTCACCAAAAAAGGAATGAGAAAAAGTATTTTCAGGTGATACAGCTCAGCGCTTCTGGGTATAATCCACAGAAGGCATATATATATACAATGAAATACAGCAAAAGTGCTTCTACTTCTATTTATATTAATTAATATGCTCTATTTTAATATCAATATTTTAGAAGATTGTTAAATAAAATTTATTCTTGCTACTGTATGAAATGCATTTTTTGTTTCTTATTTCTGCAGGGAATGTCTGTCATTTGAAGGATTTTGTCATGTCTTAACTTTCATAGAAGAACTGGTGGCCAAAGTACCTTCTGGATGCTCTGCATTATACCAGACAGGAACTGCTAATACAGCAGAACTAGAGAAGCTTATAAGGTCAATGGCTAGTTTCATTTAATGTGGAATGTGAGAATGCTATCTATATAACTATTCGGATTGTGTCTGTAATGACTTCGTTTGAATTTATTTCAGATTAATTTACCACCACAAAAATCCTGGATTGTTCTCATTTACAATCGGTCTGTTCGGAAGAATAATATAAAGGAGATGTTTTAACAATGAGGCATGCATAGTGTACTTCAGGGTTCATATTAAATGGAATTCAAGTGATTACAGATCTCAAAAGAGACTTTTCAGCACGTATAATTATTATTGATTTTGGAGAAAAAGCAATATTATTTTGTTCTGTTAAACTGGAGGAAGATAGGAAACCAGAGACTTAGTGTGGCACCTTTCATTTCCCTCCCAAATTTGGGAGCTCACTATAACACTTAGTAACTTTGCCTTCTATTTAAGATAAATATTCTTCTTTTTGGAATGGCCACGGATTATTTTAGTAATTTGTAGCTAAAATCTCTCTATAACAGCGTTGTAGGAACAATTTGATTGTTTTAAAGTAATTGATTATTTATTAATATTTTTTTTTAATTGTAGAATGGAAGGGACTTTATATTTGGCAATGCAATTACATTTTCATTATTCTGATTTATTTCGGTAGATTACAAGTCAGACCCAGAGTGTTCTTATTGGCCACACCCTAATCCAGGACTCTTTTTTTTTCTCATTCCTCCTAGGAATTGTTGAAAGAATTATGTATATATTCTTCACACTTGACAATGTTGGCATTGCAGGTTCATACTATAGCTTTGCATGTGTTACCTTGAGGTAGTGAGTTCAAATCTTGAAGCAGAAATGCTGACTATGAAAACGGACTTCCTAAATGGCCTATCACATTTTTCTCCAAAGATTTTCATTTTACCCAACTGTGTGTCACAGTTATTTCTGTGATTTCCACTGGGTAAAATATCAATTATCAAATGTGGAATCAAAGAAGTTTTTTCGGTTCTCAGGATTCTACAGATGAAGAAGCTGGTGCATGCATACACTTTGACCTATTCATATTAGATCAATATATTAATAGTGTTTTAAATTTCATTGATAAAAATGAAATATAATTACCTGTTTTTAAGTACATGTTTTTGTTTATAGCCTCTGTAATAAAGGTGGCAACTTGGCACAAGAAAACTTTGAGGCATGTGAAGCGCTTGTCCTTTATCAACTTCAGAAATTATTGCAAAATACAATGAATGGATGCCTTTTACAAGATAAAATGCTTAATGACAAAAGGGAAAGACTGAATGAAGAACAAAGCAGGTATGATCACTTAATGTTCACAGAGTCATCATTCTTATAAGTCACATGCTGTATATGATATGATATGAAATCAATGCACTTCAAGAGAATTGCACGCATCAGGTTATAGTTTAACTATTCAAAATATAGAAATTAAAGATGTTTTATAAAACAATCCTGTACGTGTTTACTTTGGTTTAAGTCTCACTGATTTCACTGACTTACTCCCAGGTAAGAATGTATAGAATGGGAGCTTTACAAAGAAAGAGATGAATAGGAAAAAGAAAACCCTAGATAATAAGCAGAGCAATAGCTAACACCAGAGCTACACAGTTTTGGGGTATCTGAGAATATATAAAATGTTAACTTAGTCTTTTGGCAGTGCATCTGTCAGCATGTCCATAGGTAAACACACATACATATGTACACAATCTATTACTCGCCTACTACTTTTAACACAACACTCCCTCAAATACATCAATGCACAAATAGTTCCCCTCAAATAGACTTACGTGAGAGATTGTGAGAAAAAGATGGGAGGAATTCAGTGTGCATGATGAGATAGCACAGCCCACAGGTGGGAGCTGAGGGAAGAAAATTTGGATTGTGGTACGCTGCTAAGAGTTGTTTCTGTGAGATGGATAATCATATACATTTGATTAATAATACATATTTCAGAGATTCGGTCCTAATTGGTTTATTATGTCTTCAGATTTCAAAATTATAGTCATTTTCGTTTCTTGATTATCTGTTGATAATTGAAAGTACAGGTATGACCATAACTGGGACCAGGAACTCCATTACAGTCATAAAGTCAAAAATCATGGGACCATGCCAATTTATGACAGCAGTTCCAGTTGTGGTTCTTAAAATATGTTTGGTTGTTAAGCGTGATTTCAAATGACTGGGACTTACAATTTCCTGCCAACTTCCTCACCGACTTTGCTTGTTGGAAACTGGCAATAAAGTTTGCAAGTGGCAAACATGACTATGGGATGCTCTGCCCACTATAATTGTGTCAACCATGGCCATGTGACTAGAATGTTGCAGTGGCCAAAACTTTGAGGACCAACTCTAAGTACTAAGCAAAGACTAACTGTAATTTTTTTTTTTTGGAATAAATTTTATTTGTTTTTTTCAAATATAACATACAATACATCATTTTTGCTGGATTGTCAC
>JANHFK010010665.1:500559-511513 GCA_036250565.1 Sibynophis collaris | reverse complement strand
TACTACTAACTTTGAGTTTGTAAACAGAGTTTTGAATGAAATGGCACTTTAAGATAATTTTGGATAAAAGATGGATAAGGGGATGAGATGGATGGAAGAAAAGACAGGTTAAGAGTAAATGATGAAAGGAGAATATTAAGAGCTGTTTAAGGATGATAAAGATATCTATTTGGGTATATTTTTGTAATATCCGTGAAGTGTATAAACACATGCCGAATGATTGATATGAAATATGTCTATTAAGTTGAAATTAGGAGTTGTGATTGTTAACTGGGATGAATTCTATTGGGTAATGTGAAATTTGAAATATGTTAAAGGGATGAATGAAAAGAAATACCGGGGTGGTTTGCTACATCTAAAAAAGAGATGTTTTTTATATTTGTAATTTGGAAAAAAAACAAAAACCAAACATAGGATGTTGCTTTTTTACTATCCAGATCAGGCGCTTATTTGAGGCCACATAATTGTAATCTAGTCCTCCTCCAGCACTCTGCCGGCCAAAAATGAGCTGCGTGGAATCCCCGTGCGGCCCATTTCTAGCCGGCAGAGTGCTGCTGGAGATCGGGGAGGCCATAAATGGGCCACACGAGGGCCTTGTAGGGCCTCTGTGTGGCCCATTGTGGCTGACAGAGGCACTGTGCGGCGCTCCTTTGATATTTCCAGGCCAGACCCATGGCCTCTCTCAATAAGCACCCCTGTTCAATAAGAACCAGTTTCAATTCCCAGCTATTTCATCTCTTTAAACATTGTTCAACTTTTTAAAAGATAAAATATGATATTTCTAGTCATTTGAATTATATATTGAATCCAAAATGTGTCAAAGTATCTTAATGAATAATGTTCTCAGGTGTGATGGTATGTGAGAATGACCTTGGTAGACAGGAGGAAGATCCGCAGCTTAGACAACATCCGATAAGAGACAGCTGCAGGTGGGTTGAAAAGATGGGGAATGTTTCAAAAGGGACTCCCTTTAGTTTACTGCAGACTAAAAAGAGAGGATGGGCGAAATATTTTCAGTCTTGTAGGATTCTGTTTAATGTAATCTTACAGTTAAGATCATGCTGATGCTCTTGATTATGCTTCTGGCCTGGACTGTCTTGAAAAGCTAATATTAGGACTCTTGAGAAGACACCAAAAGATACAATAAATCAACTACAGATTGCACAACTGGATTACATTAGTTTTAAGTAAATGGTAAAACTCTGAATTCAGTTTTTGCTAAACATGGCCTTTTTGGTGTGCATTATATTTATTATACTCTGCCAAACTCAGAAGGTGAATGTTGGCAATTTACACTACAACACACAAAAAGATAGGGTGTGTGTGTGGAATCACTATAAAAGCCCAAAACATCTCAATGACCAAATCAGTCTAATTTCATTTTTCTATAATTAATGTATATTGGAATAAGTTATTTTAATGAAAACAATATAGTTTAATAAAAGAAACAAAGACAAGGTCCCATAAGAGATCAAAAATATTAAAGAGATCAAAAAAAGTCTGATCTCAAAAAGTTCCATCCCTCTGGCTGATGAATGCAGAAAGAAAAAAAATTGTCACTCTGGAATTATTCCATATTTCAGTTCTATATAAACAATATCTCATGCCAACCTAGCTGTTTTTTTAGCATTTTAAATGAAAACTTTTTTTCTCTTTTGTCTAGATCTGAATTGGCATCTTATTTTACTAAGATTTGGGAACGTTTAAGCAAACATATCTTATTCTTGCAAAAGCATCACATTTTACTCAGACAAGAAGTGAAAGACATGTTTGGTACCCTATTGATTTTGGAGAGTAATAAACAAGAAAGCCCGGTCAGCATATTACCTAACTTCCTGCATGTTTGTAATGCTAGGGAATGACATCTGGTGAATGATTTTCAGATGAAGGAATTACATCTGTGTGTGTACTAAATAGAAGTAATTTTACATATAGACCATGTAATGTGCTTGCTGAAAAGGCTTTTTTGGTAACTAGCTGCTGATTATTTTTTGAAACATGAATGTCCTGATTGCTAATCAATAATCAGTCAGAATGCTTACACGCATTAATTTGAAGGAAGGTATAAAACAATTTCTAAAACTTAAGGAGATAAAAATATTTTTGCATATTCTTGTCACTGAATGTTATCAGCGTTTCAGATTGGTCTTTATTTCATTTAATTCATAAAGTTATCTGACATATGAGATGCCAAAGTGAAAACATAATTTCCCAGAAAACCTTTAACAAGGTTTTTTTATGTTACATTCAACTTTGTATGAAAAAGCAAAATAATTTTACTGCTTCTAATATTGATATCCTAATTAAGATATCAATGTAATTATGTAATTCTTATGTAATTAAGAATTATAGAATATTTTTCTCTTGTCTATTTGCAATATTTCCAATATTCTAAGTTATCTTATAAAAATCAACAATCTTTCATATTTTACAGTAATATAAAGTTATTTTATTAAAATAATACAGTGTATCAAGATTTATAACAATGTAATAAAGAGGAACAAAAAACATAATTTCCCTCTTAAATTCAGTACGTGGTTGTATCATCTTAGGCTGTAATAAAGAGAGAGAGAGGGAGGGAGAGGGAGGAGAGAGAGAGAGCAACTAGTAACATCATTAGTGCTGCTATCATTTTGGTGGCATTCTGCAATAATATGCAACAATTCAGAAAATACAGAAGATCTTTTTGAGATAGTAAATGGATGCATTTGCTTACATCTCTTTTATCAGAAATTGTTAGTTTTTGCCTTTTTCTAGGGCTACTACTAACTTTTCTGGAAACCAGAATAATCCACGCATCTCATGAATGTTCAGACTCAGACATTGGTATCAATTAATAACAAGCGTTTTACAGATCTGGAATAGTTATATGCACATTATTTAAATGTTCTATGTTCTACCCAAAGAGTAGATGAAATTATTTGAAAACTGTTTCATCAGAATGTTCTGCAAATGCCTGTGTATGCACAGTGACTGTTATTCTGTCCAGCTGCCAAAGCAATTCTTCAAGAGGATCTCTGAGCTGCTTCCCAACGTTGAGGAATGGATTCTGAGGCATGCTTTGGCAAACAATTTGCATAGGCCTAAAACTAATGAATTTTGTACATAAAAGGTCTTTGATGAGCAATTGATCTGAGGGACTTGTATACTTTCTAAATTAAAGAGCAGTAATAATGCGATCTCAATTTTCAGAATTCTTATACACATAAAAAATAATGCAATGTGTATTAGTTAATTACTTTCAAAATATATTAAGGCAGGAGCTGAGAGAAGCTCATTTCAGAATTTGCATTTACTATTATAATTCTCCAAAAATATCAGAATATTTTTTAAAATACTGTTTTATTTCTTTTGCTTTAGACTTCTCCAGTGTTGGAAGACTTTGTAGAAGATTGTGAAGACAGATCATTTTCCTGTAGCGATAAAACCTCCTATAATTCACAAGCGAAAAATAGCCCAGAGAAGCAAGGTAAACATTCAGTATATAGAGAAAACAGAAAATAATATTCTGTAAAATATGTTACATATATTTTTACATAGAAAAAATGAAGAACAAAGACCTAGAAATATATTTGTAATTAGTTAGCAAAGAAGAAACTGAATAATACCCGTTTTAGAAGAAAAGGCTCTTACTTAGAAAAGTATTTGTTGGATTTTATGATAAATTTATCTGCTGAATTTTAGAAGTGAAAGGTGATGACGTGCTCAGTAAAGGCCATAGGAAACAAGCCATTAGACAGTACAATCAAAAATGGGACAGGAACTTCCATTGCTAAGCAATGCTGTTGTTAAGTGAGTCTTGCCCCATTTTATGACCTTTTTTGCTGTGGTCGTTAAACAAATCACACAATCATTAAGCAAATCCAGCTTCCACCATTAACTTTGCTTGTTGGAAACCTCTGGAAGATCTCAAATGGCGATTACATGATTCTGGGACTTGCAACTGTTGTAAACATATATAGGTTGCTAAGCTCTTAAATTTTGATCATGTGACCAAGGGACACTGATGTTTGTAAATGCAAGAACCAATTGTAAATCACTTTTTTCAACACCATTGTAGCTTCAAATGTTTGTTAAACAAATGATCATAACTTGAGGGCTATCTGTAGACTCTTTTACATAGTACTCATAAGCAATCATACTTTGTTTATTTTAGTAGAATTTTAAGCATTTTAAGAGTGCTGGTTGTGCAGTGGTTAGAATGCAGTATTTCAGGCTAACTCTGCACAGTCTGGAGTTTGATCCTGACTGGCTCAAGGTTGACTCGGACTTCTATCCTTCCAAGGTCAGTAAAATGAAGACCCAGATTGTTGGGGGCAATATGCTAACATTGTAAACCACTCAGAGAGTGCTGTAAAGTACAATGGAGTGGTATATAAGTCTAAATGCTATCACTTTTGCTATTGCTATCATTAAAAGAGACAGTGATTTAAAATAATTATCTAGATTTTGTTTCTGTGTATGTCTGTGCCTGTGTCTTTGTGTAGTCTCTTGGGATTAATAGCCAAGGTGGTTAAGTTTGCTGGCATGTTTTTGCTGACTTTAAATACAGAGGCCCAAAATACAGTTGCTGTTTTCTTTGGCAAATAAACAGAGAGAGTAACAGCGTATTTTACTAAAGTTCACAGTAGGATCCTTTGTAAAGAACTGTAATGGACAGTTTAGATCAATAAACAAGAGATAACAAAAATGAAAAAGTAAAGGGAATGGGACTTGAAAAGAAAACAAAGTAGTCTGATCACTGTGAGTTTGAAATGTGTTTCATTATTGTTTGTGTTCACATACAAAAATCACAAGCTGGTTTGAAGATGAGAGTAACAAAAAAAAACTTCCTAGAAAAGATTGATATTACAGGTAAAGTAATGGCTGTATAATAGGCTCAAATGTGGTGTTTACCTTTATTATATAATAAAACTTTGCATTCCAATGGCTTGTGAATTACTCTCATTCTGAACAAATCCAGCTACTACATTTCTAGGTTCAGACATAAATTGCAAGAACATAAGGTCCAAGCTTATGTCATGCCCGCTTTAAGTCTTTGTAATCATATTATATGTTTTAAACCTTGTGAATATCTATCATTTTAGCCTTTCAGGTCTTGGTATTGGTCTTACAAAGGTCAGTCGCCATGGGGAAGAATCAGTAATTATATGGCAAACTACACATGTTTCTGATTTTATTCTTTTCTTTTCAGCAGTAATTGAACATGTATCATTAGAGTAAGAGCACAGGAAAAAGTGCCAGAGAAAAGCAGGATTTCTGCCTCAGAAAGCATTTTGATAATTTAAAATATTTTGCAATAAGATCTTATCAGAACCTGTTACAGTCTCTTTCTGGTAATTGCATTATGTTTTTTAAAAATAATGTGAAATATAGCATGGCAGGTTTTTCTTCTTATTCTTCCTTTTATGTGTGCATATAAGTTTGTAGTATATATTAGCACCTGTAACAAATGCAGATCTGTAGTCAACATTTTGCAATCCTTTTCTCTTTTAAAAAGAAACAAACTGCACACACAAATATGGAAATATATAACTGCATGTCAACAAGTAGCATAAAGTAGAAGGATAAAAGCTTTGGGGTTTTTTTTAACATGAAAAGTGCTTTAATATTTTTATGTATATTTCTGTTGTAGCTTTTTTTCTTTTTAAATCTCTAGTTAGGACAAGTTCTACAGTCATAGCTGGAATTCTTTTAACAGTGTTAAAGGAGTTACTAAACCAGTGCAGTAAACTCTTTGATTACCTTCTATAAAGAATAATGTTCTGATTTATTGAAGGTCATCCAAGAAGATTGGTATAGATTTTTTTCTATTAGCTAACAGAAAAAGGTACAATTTCTAATTTTCATGAACAACTGCCTAATCAGAAAAATTCCAGTTTTCCAACCAATGCTTTTTATACTGTTTTTCCTCAATTTCATGAGGATTTTTTTTGATAAAATTCTAATATTTAATAAAAGACATAGTCCATGTAAATATGTATGTTCACCTCCCTTGCCAAAACTTTAAATACAAATTGATAAATGTATCCTCATCTGATAAAAGCAAAGGAAGCTGCTCATTTTCACAACTATCAATTTACTCATGTTGTCCTTGTAATTCATTTTTAATTTTTTTTCTTAGTACAATTGCATGGTATATCTTTGGAACAGGAATAAAGGCTTATCTTAACTAACAGAAGGTAGCTTTCTGGGGGACTAAGGCGTCCATTTGCTCCTACGTCTATTAGGTATTTTATATCCACAAGTACACACATACCATAGGCTTTTTTCTTAATTTGGCTGCATTTAACATAAATTGCCATTAAAATTAATACTGGATTCCCACATTACATTAAGCCATGAATGGTTTAACCATAATTTATTAAATAAACATTTAACTGGGATTGAAAAACATGTAATCTTCAATGATGATGATGATATAAAAATAGTTTATTGGCTACAGCATAGAACAATATACAGGTAATGAACTTCCTTCAAGGTTTTGAGGGTTGGAATAGAAACCTTCCATTCTGAGACACACAAGGATGGTCATCTAAACCATTTTAAAATGACAACTTCAAGTAGCAGTGGAAAGAAGCTAAAATCTTTTATAGTGTGCTCAGAAGTGAAAACAGAAAGGAAGAGAAACCAACATTAGTTTGTTTTTCTGAAAGGGACCCTTTGAATCTCAGACAACTACTTATGCCATCTGTTACTGACCAAAACAAAGTACATGCCTCTTCAGTAAGAGGGCAGAAGTGCTGCTGATGCTACCTTGGGCTTTCTCTTGTTTTCTACAGACAGAGCTCATTTTAATGAATCTGTGGCTGTTGGGGGTTTCGTAAATAGACCATCCACCTGGTCCATTTCCAAGGGAAAGTGATAAGAGAATCTGATTATTTAACCATGAAACAAATCTGGGGTGCAAGTCTAACAAGAGTATCTCTGTTCTTAGACTTAATATTAAATGCATTGCCCAGCACATTGGCTTTTTCAACTAGGGAACAGAATGAGTGGTTAAATGATTAATACTTGTGGCTAACCTCACTTAAAAAGAAAAAATTGGATTCTTGAAGCATCAGATCCCTGTCGCTGCTGATTTGCATGCAAAGCTGCTCTAGAACCTAGAATAGATTGCTTAAAGCTTTTAGAGGCAGATGCTTGATAGAACATCTATCAAGTCTCACCATGATATCAGCTCGTTTTAACTTGTTCTTTAGATGTTATCACTTCAATGGGGAGGAAACAGTACTCCGTGATGTCTTGCTGACCTCATGATCGCAGAAATGTCTTTGGATACCACTGTCTCAAAAGCTCTTCAAACAGAGATAAACGCTGCCCCCTATAGTTGGTTATAACCACAGGGATCTATTTCCTTTTCTTTTTCTTAGAGGTTATAGACAGAATAATATATTTCACATGGATTCTTTGAAAATTTACTCTCTGCAATCACTCTTTTTGTAAAATATGATTTGTTGGATCTTCTGGACAAGTTGTTAATAACAATAGCAATAACAATAACAGACATATAGTATATACCGCTTCACATTGCTTTACAGCCCTCTCTAAGTGGTTTACCGAGTCAGCATATTGCCTCCAACAATCTGGATCCTCATTTTATCAACCTCAGAAGGATGGAAGGCTGACTCAACCCTGAGCTGGTGAGAATTGAACTGCCAAACTGCTGGCAGCTGGCAATTGGCAGAAGTAGCCTGCAGTACTGCATTCTAACCACTGTGCCACCACGGCTCTTAAATATGGAACAATCGAGTATCCGATATATAGAGTGAACTTAGCTTTCTTTCTAATTCTGTAAAGATGCAATTAAAATATGCCTATAAAAATGTCATGAAAGTTCCAGTTTTTCCTCTGATTATGGATGGAAGATATTGACAAGAAAGATCAGAACAGTCAGATGGGTTCTACTGACTGAGTGTGGGTAATGCATGAATAAAATAGAATAGAAAAACATGCTTATTTCTTCAAATTTCACTGAAGTTTGTGCTGCCTGCCTTTTTCTAACAACACCTGTAACAGTGGCAGCTGCACAGAGGTCACTCTGTACATTTAAATGTATGCAAAAACATTATTGAAAGCAACTTTCTCAGGCATGACAAATCTGTTGGTGTTCTCAACTAAGAATGAATGTACCATATTCCAAAGATAATAAGTGTAGCTGCTAAGGAAAGAAAAACATTTGAGTGACCCTTTACAATTCTGCACCATGGCCCCCACCTGCACACAGCCAAGGATGATGATGTCAAGGCCCAATCACTGACCCACCTTTGTTGTACAAGATGTGCTGGCTCTGAGGTCATAATAACAAATATTGGACATGGTTGCTTTGGCTAGCAAATTACACAATTCAGAGAGGAGGTAGAGAAAACTGCTTTGTGCCATTGCCTGGAAGGTACATTACTGTATTATGGATTGATTTTTAAAGATTTTGTTTGGCTTGTTGACTTGATATTATTACTTGGTGTATGTTCTTGGTTTCAGTCTGCTTTTAAAAATGTAAAACCAATTGCTTTGATTTGGTTGGTGGCTAATATATCTTTATCCTCTGTATACATGCTGTTAGTCTCAGTTTGTATCCTATTGGGTCCCATTTCATTCTAGCTACAGTGTATCCTAATGTACAGATAATACAGTTGTGTTTTATGGAAAACTAGCAACGCAGGTCAGTTGTGTTTGTGTAAATTGCTACAAAAATTGGAAAAAGCACTATACTGTAATGTAGTTTAGCAGTGATATTATTTAAAATAACTCTTGAGGATTACCGGTAAGTATCTTTGTAATATTCAAAGCTGAATATTAATGATTTGGAAGGCATTTTAAAATATAGGTTAGAATTTTTGAAATACACTTGCTAAATGTGAAAAACTAATGTAAGTTTCAAGTGAAAATGGCCTTTTGAAGGGATTTAAAATTGAGAACAGAATTATGTACTCAAATTGAATATGTTGTCATTGTTTCTGCTACTGATATTTTGATTTTTACTGTTGTTTTTAAAAAGTCTGAACATACATTCATTAACATATAAGTATAGTTATTTTTTCATAATTTTATTTCATAGCTTGAAGTTACTTTTTTTTTAAACTGGAATATCTAAATTTTTTGATAAACATAAACTTGCATGTTCAAAAAGAACTTGGAGCAGTGATAACGTTTCCGACACATGCCAGATGTTTAGAAACGTGTATAAAATCTTTGTGTGCATGCTATGTGTTTAAGGGAAAGCAAGCATGCATCTTTTTATAGATCTGACATAGCATCTCCTAAATTTTAATTAGGTTTTTCAATCAGGAATAATCGAAGTTGTGAGATGAAACTTCTCATGCCTATATAACAATAGTAACAATATTTTTAAAAATTATTTTCATGTAAAAAATAAAGGGAGTGTGCACCTCTTTGATTTGATTATTTCTACATAAAGGGATATATGTTGTCTCTTAAATGTCAATTATTGCAGTATAAATTATTTGGAAGAACTGATAGCTAAGTACTTCTACAGCCCTATCAATTAATATGTTTGGTCACTTAATCACTTAATGGAATTTCCCCTTCCTACAGTGTTTGAAATTATTATGGTTAAGAAGTGGCAGTACTAGAACTGATTTTTTTCACTGTTTTCAGTGCATGATAATTATAAGCAAAGCTCTTACTCTTAAGATACATTCATAATTAAAAGTAAGAATATTAAATTACTGTTAGCTGAAGAATTTCTGCTGCTTATTCACTCTTTGGAAAAGGTAATACTGTACTATAAAAGAAAGCCTTCAGGATTTCAAAGAATATTGGATGCTCAAAGGAAACAGTTGCTGTATTTGTGATAGCCATGTCTAAATTTTGAAGGAGTAATGTAGACAATTTCTTTATATCATTGTGAAGGTAAAATTCCTTGCATCTACTTCAACTGCAGCACCACCTAGCGTCTGATAATCATGTTTTATCATTTTGGAAAAAGAAGTTTACATTTAGATAAGGTAGACCAGATCAGAAAACAAGTTCCATAAAAAGACTAGAACTACACTTTATTGAAATAGCAATATGTAGCCTCTCTCAATAAAATGTACAGGTAGTCCTTGACTTACAACAGTTCACTTAGTAACCATTAGAAGTTACAACAGCAGTGAAAAAAGTGACTGATGACCATTTTTCACACTTATGACCGTTGCAGCATCCCCATGGTCACATGATTTACATTTGGATGCTTGACAATTGACTCGCATTTATGACAGTTACAGTGTTCCGTGGTCATGTGATCCCTTTTTGCAACCTTCTGACAAGCAAAGTCAATGGGAAACCAGATTCATTTAACAACCGTGATACTGCATTTATTCACTTAACAAATGTGACAAGAAAAGTTGTAAAATAGGGCAAAGGTCACTTAACAAATTTCTCACTTAGTAACATATATTTTGGGCTCAATTGTGGTCATAAATTGTAGTCTTCCTGTAGAAATCTGTTTTCTAATCTGGTCTATCTTGAAGTGCTGACATCACTTCAGATGAATAGGCAAATTCAAGAGCATTAGAAAGACCATACTTTTGTATACCACTAATGAGTGATTGGGATGCACTAGAGGAGCAAACTCTGGAATCCTGGGAAAACATGGATTGAATAGTTTTGCAAAAATATTTTTTATTGCCAGTGCCTCTGGCTTCAAGTAGAATGAATGCAGCTTGAAGGCTCTTACTTGATAACAATCAGGAATGTAAGAGGAAACCAAAGATGGAGAAGTGAAATTTAGTCAGCCAGGGCATTACAGATTATGGAACAGTTATGTGCTGGCTAAAGCAAAAAAATTAAATAGAGTAAGTGTGCCAAGGTGGTTTATTATAGAGAATATGCAGTTAAAATCTAAGATCAGTACAATGATAAAATGAATATTTTTAAATAAATAAATAAATAAATAATTTTATTTTTACCCCGCCCTTCTCCCTGTTGGGACTCAGGGCGGCATACAAGT
>JANHFK010010665.1:482083-492182 GCA_036250565.1 Sibynophis collaris | reverse complement strand
AATATGAACAAGCAGTTTCTTATACTTATTAATTACTGTTCATATAATGCACACTCTCTAGCATAAAGAAGCAAGGAACATTCTTATTCTAATAGGGAAAAATTCATTGCACAGTATAACATGAGTTAATAGTTTTTTATTTTTTAAAAACACTTGCATTTTAATTTTCTCTATAAGAAAAATAAAGGCTTTTAAAACCACATTGATTAGTAACATTTCCAATCTTATATCGGATGCTTCTTTTATAAAGATGTTACAAATAAAGTGTGAAAGAAGGGATAAGGCTTAGGTATTTATTTGCAGTTTGGATACAGAGAAATTTCTTACAGGCTGATGTCAAAAGATTCCACTTATTGTTACTTCTTGCACCTTCGTGCTATTACAAGTGGTCTTGAAAACCAGTACTTGAAAATAAACATAACAGTCTAGTACCGCTGTGGTACGTTTAATTCACCCCCCCTCCCATAGTGTTTAGTCACTGAGCTGATGAGCGACTCGTGAAATACCCTGATGGACCTAATTTTTTTTTTAAAATGGCTTCCACTGATGTCCTACAGACAATAATTATGATGTGCTAGTTAAGCCCAAACTACAGCTGAGGGATTTTACTTTAAAGCAGAGGCTTGGGCGCAAAAATGCATTTATAGCTCTTTGTCTGGCACCTCATTATGCGTGGACCTGATTCATTAAGTAATTGGTTTGCAGTTGTTTACATGAGTATTAAGGCTTTTATTCAGCAGTCTTTGAGAGATACATTGTGCAAATGTTGCATGTTATGAATGCAGAATGAGGGGCAGTGGACAAGTCCTATTGGCTAAACACTGCACTCTGTTGAAAAGCAAGTAAAAGAGATTGGGTGCTGCTTTGCATAGCAATGACTTTCTTAATAAGCTTTACAGATTAATACACACAAGCTATAAAAGATGCAAAGAGATACTCTTAGCACATTTATCCATGCTCATTTCACTATTATGGCACTGGAGATGGGAAGAATTGAGTGCTTTCATATTCTTTTTTTTTCAGCGCAACTTCAGTGCATGAGACTTAATAGAATCCAATGTTTATTGTATTATAAATTGTGGGGGAAGTAAGCAGACCTGCAACAGTTTATTATTAAAGATTCTTTCAATGTAAATCTTTTCCACCATTGTGTGGCCAACAGCAAAATCATTTTGTGGTTGAGTGGGGATGAAAGGCATAATGTACGAAGGAGTGAGTCTTAATAGAAAGCTGCTCTCCGATTGAAGGCCACTTGTTCCCTTTTGTATGGAGGTGCATGCCACAGCTTCCTCTTCTCCAGCAAATATTACCCTGTTGTATCCTAGCTGAAAACAATTTTCTTGCCAGAGTTCTGCTGCTTAGTACAAATATACGCTTAAACTTGGACACAAACTTTCTAAATTATTACATTACATTCAAAGGAAAATATTTATATGAAACAAATGATAGAAAAGTAACGTATCCTTAGTAGTTATAGCATAATTATTAAACCAATGGTTGCAGCAATGTGTGTGGCATTTGGCTGCTTTGTAGCAATATAATCAGCCAGTGGATGTCAGTAGCAGACTGTCCTTGCAGGTTTGGGCTAGATGCAATGTGTTTTCTTAGAGACCTTTTCTTTTGCAACATCTGAATGTAAAAAATAAAACCCAAAATATTTAAGTTAGCTTCCTGAAGTATGCCTTAAGATTTCAGTATTCTTTTATTTACCAAGTTATCTAATTAAGGACAATAGGACTTGCTTTTGAGTTTCATAAAATACTTATCGGATCTGCTATTTAAATTGGCTTTTTAAACAGAAGTGTCTTTTTCTTTAACTATTTTATTCACTTGAATAAATTGCTAGTTACCACTTGTAGCTGTTTGTTCTGATGATTTCAAATATAGCCTCTGATAAATGCTTCATTTTAATCTTCACAGATAACTACAATGATCAGTAGGGGTCACTGTTTCTTTGCTAAATTCAAGCTGCATCTCAAGTCTATTTCCAAATGAAATTTATATTTTAGCAACTATTGGTTTCTAATTGAAACTCATTATTTTAGATTTCTACTAGTTTATAAACAGCCTCTTTCTCATCTATACTATCCCCATATTAGCAATATAAAAGAATGAAACAGTTGTTACTCTTATTCTTCTCTTCCTTTAAGCCTGTTGAATAAATGTGACCAAAGATGATTGTGGCACTAGTCTACAGAAACTATAGCACAGCACAATTTAAAACACTGATAAAAGTAATAGCCTCATAGACAGAAGCAGAGGAATGACTTTGCAGATGACATTGCCTTAATACTGCTTAAGCTAAATAAGCTTTTCCCTTTGGTCATTGAAGACATATTAAAATATGGAGAGGTAGTGAATTTTGAAATTAATTTTAGAAAGACAATGATGTTCATCAACATCAGCTCCAAATTAGAGAATGAGGTAAGGGTTAAATAGTACTTTAAGATTGGTCATAAATGAATTATTTTGGACTTTAAATTTTTTTTTTCTCAGTTGTGTACACTAATTCTTGAACTAGAAGAAAGGGGGCAGTGTCAGAGTCAGATTTTTAAAGTGTGAACTTAGTCATTAAAATGTTTATATGTATAGATGGTTGGTAATAAAAAGAAATGCTTTATGGATGCAAAAATAGTTGAAGTGCTTAAGTTCTTAAAAGAAAGGAAAGTTTACTGAAACTAATGCTCTGATGGTATTATACTCCAATTTCTTTAGCATAGATATCAATATAAGAATTGTTGAAAGAAATATGGTAACATTATAATAGAATAGAATAACAGAGTTGGAAGGGACCTTGGAGGTCTTCTAGTCCAACCCCTTACTTAGGCAGGATACCCTACACCACTTCAGACAAATGGTTATCCAATCTCTTCTTAAAAACTTCCAGTGTTGGAGCATTTACAACTTCTGGGAGGCAAATTGTTCTACTGATTAATTGTTCTGTCAGGAAATTTCTCCTTAGTTCTAAGTTGTTTCTCTCTTTAATTAATTTCCACACATTGCTTCTTTACTAATATAGTTGTAGAGCATTTGTTTCATGTTAAGCATATTTTTCTGGCTATTATCACCAATACCCCAAATTTATTAAGATATCAAGAATTATGATACTTTTCCTCAGATGATGCTGATGAAAAAAAGAATTGTTACAAAACACTGAAAAGATACATTTTCATTTTATTTCAATCACTAGATTCTTGATGTCTGTGTGTTTAACATACATATTGACATTTTTTGACACAAAGGATTTTCAAGCAATTTCATCAAATGTTATTTAGCTTTGTATCCCTCCCTATATTTTAATTTTAATGTTACAATGCCCTGTTTTAAATATATCAGTTTTAAATATATATACATCAATATTTTTTCATATTCTCCTCTATATTTCTATGTTACCAAAATATTTTTTTTAAAGTTATTGTTGATCTTGAGGTTTTTTGGATGACATAATGAGAAAGGGCACAGAGAAATTAAGAAAAATACCTCAGCTTTCTGTTTAATGTTATCAGATTCTTCTTCTGCACAAAGATCAATTAAAAAGTTTTCCTCCTTTGGGCCTGGGTACTTATCAATAAACCATCCACCTTCTGAAATTTTGGTCACTGATGGAGCTTGAGACGAAACAGTATCTGATCTAGGCATTGTTTGTGAAGTAGTGGTAGACATAATTAAATCATTTTTAGGAGATGAAGGTAAAGAATCTGGATTTCCTTTCCGATATAAGGTTAACAAAGAGGTATTCATGTGATTTGAATGCTGAAAGAGAAATTATGGACAGATGTCAACAGGAGACTGCCTTTTTCAAATGTAAATATCCTCAAAATCATGTTGAACATACACAGAATATGACTTACAGACACAACAAGTACTGTTGTACATTTTAAAAGCCATTTAATCACAATGATTCCTAAAATGCATTACTGGTATTTAAAATTCAAAACAGTCAATGTACACAAACAAAAACAGGAACAGAGTAGAAGCAGACACAGCATTTAAAACGTCCTAGAAACATGTGAATTATGAAAAGTCCAATTAGAAAAGAAGTCTGAGCTTTCTTGAGATGCTCATTCCCAATACTGAAAGTCACCACTAATAGGGCATGTATAGTTCTCCTAGATCCACTATTCAGTACAGATTTTGCTTAAAAGTAGTCTCAGAATCATTTGACTGCAATATAATAGTACACTGGCTACAAACTCTGGAGTGTTAACTCTCTGCCAATTCTTACAAAACTTGGCATACTCCTTATTTTTCAGAGGCTGCAAAAGCTGCACAAAATCAGGCACCAAAGCTGCTTCAACAACAAAGGCCTTGTACGTCTTGGCACTGCGCTTGAAGGTAAATAGCATTCCCCAAGGAGGCTTTGTGAATGTCAAAGTACTGGTACTGCTAATGATGATGTCAAGCACTGGATCTCTGCTTCAGGCCTTAGCGCTGCCACTGAGTACCATTATACAGGGGGTGTCTGAGGGTGGATTCCTAGGGAGGCCTGGAGCAGGTCACGTGCAAGTTGGGGGGAGGCGCCACTCACGTCCAAGTGTGGTCTGTGCCTGAAGAATTATTATTTTATTTTATTTTTTTATAGGATTTATGTGGCTGTCCACTTATTCTCAGTAACTCTGGGTGGCTTACAAACAATAAAAAAATATGGACCTCCCAGAGACTGCACCACTCTGAGGCATCCCATGCTCCACTTAATGAGCCATGTAGTCTTAATGACTACAGCTGGGAGAGCCAGGATTACAGCTGGGAGAGCTCAAGAACCCTTGAGCGAAATAATCACATGGGTATCTTGCTTAACAATCACTATGACTTATACCTCAAATCTGGGCTCAAATGTTGTTTTGAGGTCTATCTGTAGTAATGTAAATCCCACAATTGGCTTGACCAAGATTTTTTTTAAAAACAAAGAACCTCCCAGTGCATACATTTGTCTTCAGAATTATAAATACATATTTTAAACAAGTTATTGTTACTACTAATGGCTCATGTAAGCAATCATACTTACAGGATGTTCAGTATCGGTATCAGAAGTATCCAAGCTGGTCTCTGAATCACTTTTGGAGACAGAAAATTAAAAATAAAGCTTCTCATACACAGTCTTTTTTTTTTTAAGCAGAACTATTTGTATGATATTTCCGTTAAATCAACTCATATTGTGAATGAAGAATGCACTGTTTTTTTTAAATGGTCTAGTAAAAAAGTTGCAATTTATTTGCCCCATCATATTATTAACAGAATATTAGTGTAACCCTTCTCTTTCAGTGATCAGTTCCTAGTTTTTCATGCCTAAGGAAGGAATAATAGTATTACCTAGCAGAAAATTAAAACTTTTACTAAGATGTAGTACTGTGTAAATTTTCTATAATTAAGCTTGATTCATCCTTTTCCCTTTTTTCCAAATATTATCAGCCTTCAATTCTATATATTTCTATTCTATATTAACTTTTTGCAATGATTTTTTTTCTAATTCATATACTTTGTTACTATAGCTAGAACCAAATCAGGATTTCCGTTATCTGAATGTAGGATTAGAAAGAAGACAAGTGCATATATAATGATAGCCACGGTTACTCCAAAGCTAAAAAAATAATTATATCAATGCTTACATAAAAATAAAGATGAGAAGGAATGCTTGCAAAGTGTATAGGACTATATTTGCACTAGATTAATTACCAAAAACTGTTTAGAAGGTCATTATGCATTTGATGAAGTAGATTGTGTCTAACGAGATGTACACAATAATAAATATGTTAATTTTTAAAGTGACATAAAGCTATTTGGAATTTTTATTGTGGTGATTGTGGTGATTGCAACTTACTTTTCATCCCTTTTTGCTTTCTTTGTGAAATATTCATCTTCTAAAGTAACTAAATCTGTAGATTTTATTTCATCTTTGATTATCCCAATAACTACAAAAAAAAAGATAAATCAATAATAACAATAACTTCCTCATGTGTAAAACAAGAATCAAATTGTGTTCTGTACAGAATGCAACCAACAGCCAGAAATGCTAGATAGATTGGAGTGTTCAAAGATATTGCTCTTAAATTAAGACCACAATCTAAAATTTTAAACTTAGCTGGTTCTCACATGACCAAGTACATATACACCTTCTTTCATTCTCTAAGATACTTTAGATTACTTATATAAGCTAGCTTTCATGGCATAATTTCACTTCAAATACAATAATAACAAACATACCTTTCTCAACCTGTATTCTAAAGGCATTTCTTTTTCTTCGTCCATAATCAGCACTGAAAATCAATTTTAAAAACCTCAAATGAATATTTCTTTGGTATACCTCATTTTCAATGTAGAAGCCTAGTGCAAGCATCATAAGGAAAAGTAGCCTAATGCATAATTACCAATGTCAAAGTAAAAAAATAAGACCAATAAACACATTCAAATACATATGTTTGATATTAGAATAAATATATTATACTGTGTAAATTATCCAGATTTGGTAATCTGCAGGTTCCACATGAAGAAGTTAGACTAATCCTAACACTAATTCTATTCTGAAAGAATGTGTGAAGAACAAAAGACAATGCATAATCAGAATATAAACTGGTGTAGCGAATAATTAAGGTTATGATTTTTGTTGTATTTTCTTTTGTTTTATTTCATGCTTTTAATTTGTTTTGCTTGTTATTTATGCTTTGTATACTTATGTTTACCTCTAAGTTTGTATACTTATGTTTACCTCTATGTTTGTATTTCATTCTTGCAGACACACAATGTAATAGAGAAGATAATGTTAAGCCTGAGGCTCAAACACATGCTATTACAAGTTTAATTATTATGCCATTTATTATTATACATGCACTACTCCACTGCCCCTTTCATAGAAAATGTAAAATACTAAATCTCTTACTACTCACCTATATATTTTCTGTAGTTCTGCTGCTAGAATTTCAGTGTTAACATACTGGCCACATTTATTACTGTTTAGATACTGTAATAAATATAGCTAAGTTAGTATATTTAAAGATACATACAATTCCTTTACAATATGCAAAAATAGTATTAGCATAAAATCGTATGTGAACAATTAAAAATAGAGGCATCTATTTCTTCATCACTGCAGTTATCTATCTTGGTTTTTAAAACAAAGAGATTAAAGTAGAATCTTAATTTACCAGATGATTTTGATCGCAAGAGATCACACTTTTGTCCAGATATCATTCCATAATAATGGACAATTAAGTGTAATTACTTTTGTAGCATCATGAAAAGTGACATGACCATTTTTCACACTTACAACCATCGTAGCATTTCTGTGGTCACATGATCAAAATTCAGATGCTTGGCAACTGACTCATATTTATGATGGTTGCAGTGTCCAGGGGTCATGTGATCCCCTTCTGCAACCTTTTGACAAGCAAAGTCAATGTGTAAACTAGTTTCACTTAACAACCGTTACTAATTTACCAACTACAGTGATTCACTTAACAACTGTGGCAAGAAAAGTTGTAAAATAGGTCAAAACTCATTTAACAACTGAAATTCTGGGCTCAATTATGGTTGTAAATTGAGAATTACCTGCAAATCTAGTGAAGGATGGCCATATTTATGTTTATTTTTCTTTTCACATCACTGAGCTCTCTGAGTGAGCAAACTAGTGGAATTTGGCAGGACAGGCAAGTGAACTAAGGAACAGTAGGAAGAACAGAGTGGAAGAATCAAGGCAGAGGAGACTCTGCTGATTGAATGGTTCTGCTGATTGTTTCCTAGGAGTTTTGCAATCTAGATTTGGTTGCTTTATAACCAGTGAACAATTATGACTGTCACAGGTCCCTTGGCACACTTTTGACAAACAGGGTCAATAGAAAATCTAGCAGTAAAATTGCAAGTCAGGGTTATATGATATTTTTCTTAACAACTGTGGCAGAAGTGAGGTTGTAACTCCATCAGGGTCATGTAATCTTTCATTTAATAACCAATTTTTATCGCGGCCTAATTGTATATATGGTTTTAATATTTTTTAAATTTTGTATAGTGTGTTTTAGTTATGGCTCTCGAGAGAAGGGCGGTATATAAATATAATAAACATAAACATGTCATTTAGCAATGGAGCTGCCAGTCCCAATTGTAAGAAGACTACCTGTATTATGTCTATATTTGCATGATACACTTTGTCTTCTCCCCTCAAAAACTCCTCAATCACCCATTTAATGATTATTTGATGTTACAACATTTTACAATGAAAAAAGTGACTTATGACAGTTTTTCACTTATGACCTTTGCAGCATCCCCCATGGTCATGTGATCAAAATTCAGCCGCTTGGCAACTAGCTTAGTCAGCTGAGGTGGCGCAGTGGTTAGAGTGCAGTACTGCAGACTACTTCGGCTGACTGCTAGTTGCAGTTCAGCAGATCAAATCTCATCCACTCAAGGTTGACTCAGCCTTCCATCCTTCCAAGGTGGGTAAAATGAGGACCCAGATTGTATGTTAACTCTGTAAACCGCTTAGGGCTGTAAAAAGCACTATGAAGCGGTATATAAGTCTTATTGCTATTGCTATTATATTTATGATGTTGTGGGTCTTGGGGTCAGGTGATCACCTTCTGACAAGCAAAGTCAATTGGGGTGCCAGATTCATTTAACAATTGTTGCAAGGTTGTAAAATGGGGTAAAACTCACTTAACAAAGGTTTCACTTACCAACATAAATTTTGGGCTCAGTTATGGTCCTAAATCGAAGATTACCTGTATAGCATAAGGCTCGCTTACTTAAGGGATTCTCTCCTCTTCGTTCCAGTAGCTTCCTTCCAGTAGGGTTAGTTTCAGGTTCTTTCAATTAAACAATGCCACATATTGGGAACCCAGAAGTACACCTGTCAGTGTTTGCCCTCTGGGATGACCCGGTGTGTGTGTGTGATTGTGTGTGTATGTTTGTATGTGTGTCCTATAGGCATTTCAGAGGGCCTTTAAGGCGTGGATCTTTGCCCAAAATCTTTGATTCGGATGGACATGATCTCCCTTTTGAGGAATGTGTGTGTGTATGGGTGGGTGGGTTGTCATCCTTCCTCTTTTTTTATAACTATACTGTTTTATAGTTTAACGTGTTTTTTGTAAACCGCCAACAGTCATTGGGTGTCGGATGATGTATAAATTAAACTAACAGTTTAAACTAACAGTTACACTCACGATTCTTCATTTCATGTCCTAAGCCCGCTATGGAAAAGATGATGGGATTCAATCGCAAACAGCCTCTTATATAAGGGCGGCTGCTCATCATGACACAACCAAATAGGAACGGAACAAGAACGGCAAAATCACCTGTTTAACTCGCTGTTTCAGTCTAGGGTCCCCTCCAAAAGGGTGATTTCCTCCCCGATTCCTCATCGCAGCTTCCCACGTGCAAATTCCTCCCTTCTTTCAGGCAAAGTTTTTCCGGACTGGATTAGGACCCCAGCTAAGGCTGTCTTTAAAAAGCCTAAATGTACTGGCACAGCGAAGTTTTTGCAGGCCGTCCCACTAAACGGTGGGCTATGATTATCTAGATAGGAAATAAACTGTTAAGTTTCAGTACAGAAGGGAAAGAAATGAACAGAAGGTAGTCCATTCGTATTTCCACATAGGCACTTTCTTAGGCGCCTAAAACAGGGTCTAAGTCACGGAAGTCCATGTTTTGTAGTTCTCTCGGGTGGTTCTTGTCAATTTTACCCCTGATTTCTTTGGGTTTTCGAGAGAACGGGCGCTTCCTTTTAGACGCCTAAAGTGAGACTTCAAGTCCCAGCGTGCCGTGCGAAGAAATATTTTCCAAATAAATGTATAATAGGGGCAAATCAGAGGAACTCGAAAGAAGAGGCGGAAGCGCTGCTCCGGCAGCCGCGAACAAATTTAGAGAGGCGGGGCGCTGTACGGTGGCCGAGAGGGCGGCTGTTTCCGCAGCACGATGGAGTCGATGGTGTTCATATTTTCGCTCATTGATTGCTGCGCCCTGATTTTCCTTTCCGTTTACTTTGTATCCTCTACGTGTGTTTGGGCGAGGAGGGGGAGGGTGGGTGCGGCAGCCGGAGAACGCTGGCGATGGGCTCTTTCCTCTGGTCTGCAGTTGAGAGGACCCGGCGAGGCGGGGGTGTTAATGGCGGTCT
>JANHFK010010665.1:321623-333026 GCA_036250565.1 Sibynophis collaris | reverse complement strand
CCCCGCGCGGCTGCATTCTGAACCACCTGTAGCCTCCGGATCGACCCCAAGGGCAACCCCACGTAGAGAGCATTACATGAATTCTAGTCCCATTTTAGGCACAAAGCCAGCTGGGTAATTTTGATCCAGTCAGTCACTCTCTCAGCCCTAGGAAAGGGACAGTGGCAGGCCACTTCTGAAAATTTGTCAAGTGCAAAGATTTGTCCAGGTAGACTTAAAGGCTCCTAAACAAAGCTATTACATTGGAGATACTGACCTTGACATGGCACAATATAGACATCTCTTTCCCTTATGTAATATATATTGGGCAACTTGTCTTTTTTTTCCAAGGGGGACAACCCTTGAAAGGTATCCTGTAGAGCAGCAACCTTACACATCTTACCTAAAGAGATAAGGAAGACAGCAAAAAGAGCAACAACTAACAGCTTACAGGAACTCATGGCTGAGACGGTCATCACCTGTAATCATCGGTTAACTGGAACAAACAACAACAATAGAAAATGAATGTCAAATAAAGCTATTCAGTAGCCATTCCCCATAGAAAAGGGGGAAATGGGTCAGATAGTACCAATTCGGTTCATAATGTGTTTTATCTGTAATGATATGGAGAAAGAATGTGTTAGCCTCCCATCAGACTAAACCCACAAACTCACCTTAACCAATAGTAAACAGTCTGTTTCTCTATTGGCTAAAGCAAGTCATGTGACAACTCTGGAATGCTCCATTGTTGATTTTTTTTTCTGTTTTAGATCTTCTACTAGAAAGGTCCATATTCTGGCCATGGCTGAGATTAATCTTTAGACCTTAAATGATTTATGAAATTCTAGATTTAATCATTCAAAATATGTATATTGTTCAACCAATCAAAATACTATTCACTTTGCTAGTAAATGTAATGTATATGTAACTAGAATTACATATGGAGATGTAAAAAATTTGAACAGATTTCACTAAATTAAAGTAATAAATATTAAAATTCAAATGCAGTAGAACTTGGTTGAATAGAAGTACCTTTTTATAGAGATTTCTTTTACTTCCCAAATTAGCTTATCTATTGCTGAGATTTCCTGATGATTTTTCATCAATATTAATTATGTCTAAGCTTACTTAGTTTTTTTCTGTTACAAGTCAGCCAAGGCCACCTGGATTCTGATAAAGGTGGTTGACCAATAAAATGGATCTTAATATTATAATAACTTCATATTTCTGTGAGATGAGTGATATATAAATATAATAAATAAATAGCTTGATGACAACATACATACAAACCCTTGCTATAATAGAAAAACCCTTGATTGATTTTATTGACCCAAACCAATAAAACAACTGCAAAATTTAAAATACAGAAAAATCAAATCTGAAACCATTAATAATGAGAAAAGAGTTTCAATTCATTTCCTCAAGCCATGACTATTGAGACTACCAATGGTAGTATGTTTGGCACAGTGTCTACAATATATAAACCACCTTAGTGGGTCACTTAGGTGAGATTGGTGGTAAATAAATTTGATAAATAAACAAATAAAATGATAAATAAAATTCCCAAGAGAGAGAAGTCACAATATGCCAGACCAAATGAATCTGCCTCCTTGGAGATAAGGAAAACTTATCAATAGAGTGAAATGAATCAGATATTTTTCCTAAAAGATTCATTTCTGCCAAAAAATCTGAGTAACTAAGTAACTGAGAAATACATATGGCACATAATCGCATTACATATATTAGATGGTTTAACAAATAAATAAGATAATCCTTAGTTGTGATTGCTATGTATAATTACAGGTGTGCAAATGTTCAAAAGCATGTTTTGCTTCAAGAAATGTTCATGCAAAGTCCACCCAAAACTGCATCACAATCCAACACTGCCCCCTTGCTTCTAAGAGCAAAGAGAAGCAACCAAGTTATTTCCCTTTGCTCTGCTTTACAGCTTCTCGGCACATGAAAATATCAGAAAAGGCTTTTGGCTGTTGCAAGTCATAAGAGATTAAAAAGCAACAGCAATTCTAAGCCTCTTTGCTTCTATGAAGAGAATCACTCCTGTACTGGTACCAAGGAAACAACACAGGTGTATCCATGTCATTGCCGGGAACCATGATCTATTCTAGGGCATCTTTAACTTTTTAAATAGATACGAGAGAATATATGTAGCTCAGGACTGAACTAGGAAGTCCTTGGTGCTCTCTAAGCTTGGTTATTTTCTTGTAGAAGTTTTAGTACCGGAATAGGCAACATCCAGAGTACTAAAAGTGAGTGGAGTCGACTGTCTGTTTATATACAACAGTTGCAGAGGTGGTATTCAGCAGGTTCTGACCAGTTCGGGAGAACCGGTAGCGGAAATTTTGAGTAGTTCGGAGAACCGGTAAATACCAGCTCTGACTGACCCCGCCCCCAATCTATTCTCTGCCTCCCGAATCCAGCTGATCAGGAGGAAATGGGGATTTTGCAGTATCCTTCCCCTGCCATGCCCACCAAGCCACACCCACAGAACCAGTAATAAAAAAAATTGAATCCCACCACTGAGCAGTTGCCCTGCGAGTGCTGGTGACTGTATTGTTTTCTCCTTAGTAGTGTCTTAGGTACTGCTGTTTGCTTACTTGTCTGGTATTAATCTGGTATTAACCGCTTATCTGGGATTCAATTGCTGGCAATAATTCTCTGGAGAAGTCTATAATGCTGGGCAAGGTAGAAAGAGAAAGAAGAAAAGGATATGTGGACTCAATTATAATGGTGAATTGTGGTGGTCTCCCATGGAATAAGACATGACAGATCACATCTCGGGATGAGAGCTTCGAGCTGACCCTGTGACTCTCTTTTATTAGGCATATCAGAAGGCGTATACAGAAGGAGTTACAATGGAAGGATACACATTATCTACAGTCATGTTGCATATTCAGCTGGCATGAAGCATGGGAGGTAAAAGTTACAGACTGTTCTGTTCGCTGAATAAAGCGTCCTTTCCTCTCGATGGAAGTAGGCCTCTGCACATTTGCAACAGAGAGGGGAAACATTGGATACAACAACATAATATTATTAATAGTATTATTATCATGACAATAGTAGGGATGATAGACCATAACCAAGACCCGTCCGGTAACCAAGACCACAGGGCACCCCATATGTCTATGTTCCCTGAACCATCCGACAAGAGGGGATTTTCCTTGATCATGCGTTCCATATGGGCCACAGTAAGTGAAATGTTTGGTTGATAATCATGAATATACATACAGCAATGCGAATGAATCAAGGCACATACACCACCTTTGGCGGCTAACAGTATATCTAATGCATAACGATTTTGTAAAGCAACTGATCTTACCTCAGCTAACTCAGTGTTAATCATTTTTAAAGCTCTTATGGTGTCATTAAACATATAAACAGTCCAATTGTTTAGAAGATGTAAGTCTCTATAGTTCATGGCAGCGCCCAGGTTTGGCAAAGCTCCGCGGCCAAATTGTGTCCAACCACTTCCACCCAATGTTAATGGATTCTCATGAGCGATGTCAATGTCCCGTTTATTGCGAATACGTGTTTGTGGAAGGGTATCTAGTTTGTATATTAGTGGGACAACGATACCTAGGGTGCAAACACCAGACCAATCCTTCGGAACAGCCCGATAGGCTCATTTCCCACAAATAAACCACATATCATCAGGCAGGAGGTACGGGGAAGAGCAGTTTGCAAAGGTAATAATGGCTTGCATGTCCATACAAGTAAGATACTGAAAGGTAGTAGCGTTTTCGTTAGAGTGCTACTCGGCAGAGTTGTTGACCTGCACGGAAGTAAGCATTTTTTGAATCCAGTTACAAGATTTATTAGAGGCCCGTGGAATAACTTCAGTGCATCTCTGATATTGTCCCATTACGGTTGCGTTGTGAAACAGACCCGTTGAATTGAAAGAAACAGCTGCAGGCTCGTGTAGAACAGTTCGTACAGCAGCCGTGGTGTAATGTTTTGTGTTAGAGGGCTTAAAGTTCTTCCATCCCGTTTGATTAAAGGGGACTGCTTGTAAGGGCAACCCTCTGTCCGATTTGCCCGGTAGATGCATACAAATCCAACAATTGGTGATGTTCAATGAACTAGCAGTTTTCTTTATATCCTTTAAGTAGTTGTTATCATCCCACAAGTCATCGCCCAGGTCACCTGCTCTTGCAACAGCTTGTTCATTTGTTAGATGTATCTGCCACCATGTAAGATGAACACAGCGACCAGGGACCCAGATGACGTCATTGTTGAAGCTTACCGCTGCGTAGCCTCGCCCCCAGGTGATCAGTTCCACTGTGCCGTGCCACTTAGGGTCAGGAAGACGTTTGAAGTAAACCAGCAGGCGGATGGGGGCTGTATTGGAGGAAGCAGAAAAATGGCGTGTGGCTGCCGATGTCGGTGGCGAGCCGGTGAGATTGAGGAAATTCAAGGTATGCAAACACAAGTTGAAGTGATTTTGCAATGAGGGTAGACCGGGGGACGTTTCCCCTGTTGTGTTTTTAAAATGATCCAAGGCGTGCTTAAGGGTGCTATTCGCTCTCTCCACGATAGCCTGGCCTTGGGAATTATAGGGAATGCCGAATTTATGAAGGATGGACCATTGACGGCAAAAGGCCGCAAAAGCAGTACTGGTATAAGCAGGTCCATTATCTGTTTTCATTTCCTTAGGTGTACCCAACACTGCGAAGGTCCTAATACAGTGGTTAATAACATGTTTAACCGTTTCACCCCTTTGACGGGTAGCCATAATCATACCAGAAAATGTGTCCACGGAAACATGGAGGTATTTCCATGGGGCAAATGGAGGGTACTGCGTTACATCCATTTGCCATATTTGGCAGCAATCCGTGCCCCGGGGGTTTACTCCCAGGGGAACTGAATGTGCCTGCTGACTGCACGCAGCGCATTGTTGAATAATGGCAGTTGCCTCTGCGGAGGAGAGAGAGAATTGTTTCATGAGTGCTTTTTTATTTTGATGAAAATAGGAATGACTTTCCCATGGAGTAACGGGTGTAGAGGGAGAAAGTGTAAGGGCCTGTAGCGCGTCAGAAGCCGCAGCATCCGCTCTGTCATTGCCTTCCTGGAGAGGTCCATGGAAAGGTTGGTGACTGCGGATGTGGATAACAAAGAAAGATGTAGAACGAGAGTTAATAAGGTTTTGAGCAGTTATGAAGAGAGAGGTAAGATTGTCATCCAGCGAGGGGGAAAGGTAAGACTGATACATGGAGGATAATACCTGAGTTACATATAGACTGTCGAGAATGAGATTGAAAGGAGAAGTAGGAAATGAATGTAATGCGAGGGTAGCAGCAGCAAGTTCTGCACGCTGGGCAGAGGTTTGTGGGGGAGTGATAAGAGTATGCCAGGAATTGTCCTTAAACCAGACGCAAGAGCCGTAGGTTTTCCCACCATCGGCAAAAATGGTAAGGGCGTTTGGAATAGGTGTTTTACGGAGAGGAGGATCCCATTGGACAGGGACATTCCTTAATAATTGGAGTCTAGGGTCTGCTGGTGGATGGCAGGAGATAGTGCCTGGCCACTCGGCCAGGGTGTGCTGAAGAAGTTCCGAATTAATGTACATGATATCCCAAGTAGCCAAGGAGCAAGGGACATACAATGTTTCTGGTTCTGCACCGGTCAGCGTTTTAGTACGCTGACGTGCTTTGTGAATGAGAGTAGCGAATTGGTTTGGCTTGGGGGTGATTGTAGAGCGAGGAGTGTGCGGTAGATGGATCCATTCAAGGATTAGAAGGGAAGAAGCCTTTTGGGCTATAATAGCAGTAGGAAGGAATGGAGTATTAAGAAGAATGACAGAGAGAGAACAGTTGGGGACACAGCGGTCGACCCAGCGAAGCTTTAGAAATGTCTCGATGAGGTGAAGAGTATCGAGTTGTTTAGTAGAGAGGAAAATGTGATCAGAGGGTTGTGAGCCTTCTTTTAAAGCGTCAAAGAGAGGGCTGATTTGCTCGGTGGTAAGTCCAAAGAAAGGACGAATCCAATTTATAGTGCCTAAGAATTGTTGTAAGGCAACTAGAGTGAGAGGTTGAGGGAGGCGAAAGGAGGGAAAGGTAGGGGCGGCATGAGAAGACAAGAGCTTGTGCCCTAAGTAGGCAAATGGTGTGTGGGTTTGAATTTTTTCTGGTGCGACTGTAAGGCCGCCTTCAGTTAATATGGTAGTTAGTTTTGGCATGGCAGACAATACTGTTCCAGGGGGACCTGGAGCAGCGATTAGGATGTCATCCATGTAATGATAGACAAGCCAATCAGGGTATAAATCTCGAAATGGGCGGAGAAACAGAGTCCACGTAATGCTGGCACATAGTGGGGCTGTTAAGCATTCCCTGAGGGAGAACCTTCCACTGGTACCCTTCAGTGGGTTTTGCATTATTACATTCAGGGATTGTAAAAGCAAACAATTGTCTATTCTCCTCATGGAGGGGGATTGAAAAGAAACAATCCTGGAGATCTATGACAACCAGATCAAAACATGTAGGGATTGAATTGGGATATGGCATGCCACATTGAAGTGGCCCCATGGGCAGCAATATTGCATTTATGGCCCGGAGGTCGTGCAAAAATCTCCATTTTCCCGATTTCTTTTTTATTACAAAAACGGGAGTGTTGTAAGGACTAAACGAAGGTTCAATATGACCAAGAGCAAGCTGTTCCAAGACGAGAGTGCGAAGAGCAGTAGCCTTTTCAATGGTAAGGGGCCATTGATCAAGCCAAACAGGTTGAGTAGTTTTGAGTGAGAGTTTCAGAGGTGGTGGTGGGACCATTATTCCATGATCAGTTTTGCACCAAATTGTTGCATTAAGTCTCTACCCCATAAATTTATGTGCAGGGGCAGAATAACAGGTTTAATTTTTGCGATAGCTGTGGTTTGAGATGACGTTGCAGTAAGCCAATATTTACTGGTCGCAGCTGTTTGCACGCCACCAACACCTCTTACCACAGGGGAAGTTTCAGTCTGCCAATTTGAAGGCCATTCCGCTTCTCTTATGACCGAAACGTCAGCTCCAGAATCTAAAAGACCAGAGAAGCGGAGGCCATTAATAGAAACCTCAAGTGTCGGGTTAGTTCCGGTAATTGTTTTTGTTAGCGCCAGAATTTCAGAAGTTTCATTTGGAACCAAAATAAGTTTGGCAAGCTTATCTCTAGGGGCTAAAGCAGTGGGGATGTTGGAGGTAAATTGAACAGGAATTTCCCCATCAGAATTGCTGATCACCATTCCCGGGAGGGCAGAAATTCCACAGGATTGCGCTTCAGGGTGCGGCAGGACTATGGCCGACACCCCGGAGGGGAGTGCTACCGGCAATGGTACCGGAGCAATGTGAACCACATTTGGGAAGGGAACTTCCATAGGGTGAAGTAAGCAAAGATCAGCAAAAAGTCCAGAGCGTGGGGGAGCTCCAGAAGTGGCTCCAGATGCAACCTTTGGGGAGGGGTTAGTTGCAGACCCCGATTCTAGTTTCCCGAGACAGAGGGCTTAGATCGACACTGGTTTGCCCAGTGGAATCCCTTTCTACACTTAGGGCAAACAGTCTTTGGTGTCGCTCCTTTTTGTTGACCGGAGCGGTAAGCGCCGCCTCCAGGGGCACGGCACTGGGATTGGAAATGACCTGGCTTTCCACAATTAAAACAGTTTCCCAACGGCTTGTTACTTTGCTTGATCGCGGCAGCCAATGCATCCATTTGGAATGCCTGGGTGCCTATGATGCGGCAAGCCTTCAGGAATTCTGCCAACGTGGCAGCAGGCTTTGCAGCAAGCGGCTGCAAGACACGCCTGCAGTCCGCGTTTGCATTTTCATAAGCCAATTTAATAATGAGTTCATGTTTTGCTTCCTCATTAGTAATTTGGCGGTCAATCGCCTTGTGTAAGTCCTCAACAAAGTCAGCGTAAGGCTGATTTGGTCCTTGAAGGATTTTAGAGAAAGATTTGGTTGAGGACCCTGGATCATCCACACGGGTAAGAGCTTGAAGAGCAGACAAAGCAACTAGAGGAAAGACATTGGCGGCAAGATTGTACTGAGCATTAGGCATAGAAAAGGCCCCTCCCCCATAGATTTGATCAGCGGTAACTCCAGGGAGTTGAGCGCGAGCTGCAGCAGCAATCGCTTCTCTCTGGAATTCCGAGTCCCATACAACATACTGCGTCCATGACAGGAGCATTCTGAAAAGATCTTTCCAATCGCTGGGTAACATGGTAAAGGTATTGGCGACAGCTCGCAAAAGATCAACAGTAAAAGGAGCTTGGATACCATACATCATTACTGCTTGCTTAATGTCCCTAATTGTTTTGATAGGCACCGGATCCCATAGGGGAACCATGGCGCCTGCAGCATTTTGAACAAAGGAGAGTGGATACATGGACGTTTGTTCCAATTCCTCCGTATCCAGAATCCCTTGTTTCCCAGCTTGCAACATCGTTTGTCGTATTGCGCCACAGGGTTCTGTTTTGATGGCATCTGGGGTTTTAAAATCATTTCTTGGTGCTGTAGGAGGAGATGTTAAAGCCTCCTTTGGCAAGGGTGGAGCCAATCTTGGCATCCCTTCGTTTTGATATGGAGGGGGCTCTTTAAGAGGTTTTAGGAGCGGTTGCTCATGTTCAGCAATACACTCCAAGACCACCTTCCATGTGGTCAGAATTTTTGGCGGGGCTCTCGGGGTAGCGTGGAGAACGGAGCCAATCTTTCTCCATGTTTCTGATTTTAGAGTGCCTTTTTCGGGATAATTAGGACAATTATCCCAAATGTATTGCAGAAGTTCTGTCAAACTCGCTTTGGTAGTTATGGGTTTGAGTTTGCCATCGCTTCTGAATGTAAAAAATTTTCGCTTGGTTAGTTCTCTTAACTCTTGCAAGTGAGCAGTCTGAGTTTTTGAGAACCCTCCTCCCATACTTACGAGGGGATCTGCGTCGCCAGCGACAAAATCGGGTGCACCAAAGCCTCTTCCAGGCGATAAGTATCGGAGGTCCAAGGACGTATCTTGTTTGGCAGCTCACATCGGGGTCACCAGTTGTGGTGGTCTCCCATGGAATAAGACATGACAGGATCACATCTCGGGATGAGAGCCTCGAGCTGACCCCGTGACTCTCTTTTATTAGGCATATCAGAAGGCGTATACAGAAGGAGTTACAATGGAAGGATACATATTATCTACAGTCATGTTGCATATACAGCTGGCATGAAGCATGGGAGGTAAAAGTTGCAGACTGTTGTTAGATTACTCTGGGACATGCTGTAACCAGCCATGCTGGTCTACACGTACACACAATAGCAACAGGATTGTTCTGTTATTCCCACAATCTGGTATCTGAAGGGAAATTCTGTTCTGCCCAATGCAAATTCAAATTATTTTAAAGTATCAGGAAAGACAGGAGTTTCCCTATGTTAAAATCTCTCTGTAAACAGAAAGTTAACATGCTATGAACATACACAAAGGCATGTTTTAAACGTGTGTATTCATTAAATAATGACATCCTACTATGTAATTTCAAGAGGTTTAGTCTACCAGCATATCATGGTTCTGCCATCTGACTGTACTGCATGAAGAAAGCAAGGCAAATTGTGCCTTACTGAAAAATTAATTTCTTCTTGCAGTTACTTATATTCAAGGAGATAATTATAAATACTAAAGGGCTCTTCAGTTGCACAAGTATTTGGTTTGTGCCTTAAGATACTGTGGCACATTCAGCCTATGTGATATGATAGCATTCTAAAGCAATTCCTTTGCAATCAGAAATTAAAGTTTATAGTGTGTATTTTAAAACTGGATAATCAAATGTGTTATGGGTGGCATATCTGTTGATTTAAAAGATTTTTTAAAAAACTTCACCTTGGCATGCCTTTTATCAGAAATCATTCTGAAACTTTTTAATTTATGAGCTTTTATTGCAATCCTCAATTCATCCTGAGTAGTCTATTATTAAGTGTTCTACTGGGCTCTTATTGTTCTTTATCAAAGTATTGTATCTCCCTGCAATTCATCTGTAGTCATTCTTCACAGAGAAAATCTTTCATATTAGGTTCCTTTCATCATTCGATGACAACTCTTGAATGCATCATTATTCAGCAATGGGTTTAGAAATTATAATCATTAGACAATTTTTCATATAATCTGATTTTATAAACTGCTTCTTTTTATTATCTTTTGATGGAAAACAGTAAATGTATCTGTCTGTTTTGATCCATCATGATAACTGTAATAGAAAAACTAAGTAAGAACATCTTATTGAGGAAACAGCCACACTGAAATTCTTATATGCATGAACTGAAAGGTTATTTAATGTGAAGGAAGAAAATCCTTCTCTGACTTAATGAGGCATTCTCACAGCAAATATCTAAACCTGGTACTCTACTCCTGTTCAATTGACTTTGTACTCCAGAGAGAGGGGGTTTTTTTTTGGGGGGGAGTCACATAAAATGAACAATTAAAAACAAAACAAAGATAGAGAATGGAAGCATGGGTACATATTTAGGGTTCAGTTCTCAGTTACTTTATGAAACCATCAATAAGATGAATGGTTATATGCGATGGCTGTTGTTGGCCTCAGCTGCCATTGTATGCATTTCATTCTTATTAATCCCATGTTAGCTGCCCAGAGTCACTACTAGATGGATGACCATCTACATTGATTGAAGCAAACAAACAAACAAACAAACAAACAAACAAACAAACAAACAAACACACACACACATACATACATACATACATACATATTAGGTGTGGATATTAGGAGAAATGTTATAACCTTTAGGTGAGGGTTGAAAAGAAGCACAAAAGATTTGTCACCAACCGACACACCGTATACAATGGAAGATTGGTTTTATGTTTTATGTTTGTATGTTTTGTTTAAAAATAATTTAAAAAAGAGAGAGAGAGAGTACAGGCCCTAAGACGGAACCTTGTGGTACCCCACTGTTTACTTTCCTCCATGTAGACATAGTACTATGAAGGCCTATGACACCATTTAACCATCTCATCCTCTGTTTTCTCCTTCTCTTTTTGACTTCCATCTTTCCCAACATCAGGAACTCTTTTTTTTCTTTTCATTTTGTGGCCAAAGTATTTGAGCTTCAGCATTTGTCTTTTCAAAGAATAGTCAGGGTCAAAGGTCGTATTCAGACGGTTCAGACCGGTTTGGGCGAACTGGTAGCTCTGATGAACAGTTGGCCCCGCCCACCTGTCCCCGCTCTATCCTGTCTTTTATTTCCTGCTTTGTAGCTCATCTCAATCATGTGGCACAGTTGATTCCCCTCCCCCCTCGCTGTTCTACTTACCATTGCTGACTTGGAAGGTAAGGAGCCGAGTTTCTAAATGCTCCATTTTCAGCACTGGGCACAAGTGCCCTAGGCACATGCGCACTCACCAAACCAATTGTTAAACCGGCTGCATCCCACCACTGGTCAGGGTTCTTTT
>JANHFK010010665.1:219434-231185 GCA_036250565.1 Sibynophis collaris | reverse complement strand
AGTGACTTTTTAAATAACCTTCTATAATACGTCAAACAGATGTCCTGGCTACAATTCACCTGATGGTTGTGACTATTATTATTTTTGTGATTACTCTTATTTCCCATTCTCCTCCTGTCCTCCATCATCATCATCATCATCATCATCATCATCGAGTCTCAGAGGTGAGAGAGGATAAGGATCCAATGCAGGGCAAGTTCAGAAAGGAAAGGCTTCCAAAGAATTCCCTTGGACTTCCTGCCCTCTACCACAGCTTCAAATGCACGGAACATTTTGTTGCCATATCCTTTCCAAGCTGGTTTGAATGTATTCCTTGCCACTGAATGTAATGGAAGCCCTTTTTATTTCAGGAAAGCAAGTGGCCGAAAAGGTAGTTCTTCTGATTTATTGGGACATTTAAATATCCCAATAATGAATGTTGAATAATTCAATGATGTTCTTGTCAGGGATATGACAACTACCACCACAATGTTTTTACCTTTTTGAAATACTAAAACCTGTTTTTAGAAGTGTTGAAGCATTTGGTAGTACCACCTGCAGATTCAGACAAATTCAGGGTCAGGGAATACCACAAACAACTATGACTGTATCATGGTAAAATTCTCTGACAGCCACAAATTATTGATAATAGTTAAATACAGTGGGTAAATAAAAACAGAAGAGATCAGTTTTTTTAGATCATCCAGGCTCAAGGTAGCTTTCTTTCGGAGTGATCATGTCCATACCTCAACCTCCTTTAAGGTATTTGGGACTTTTCCCCCCACTTATTTTTCTTCCCTTTTCCCTACCCTTTGAAACTTCTGTTACTTTTGTTTCCCTGATATTGGTGTGATCGACAATATGACATATAAGTGTACAAGTGCTTTGACTTCTGGAAACTGGAAGTTCGTTCCATTTTCTTGGCAAGATTTTGGAAGTGGTTTGCCATTGTTTCCTTCCTAGGACCAAGAGAGTGACTAGCCCAACGTCACCCAACTGGCTTTATGCCTAATGCAGGACTATAACTTACTTTCTCCTGATTTCTATTCTGATGCCTTAATCACTACACCAAATGCATGTGAAAATAATGTGGTATAAGCATGTCCTAAATAATTTGTATGTGTTAGGTCTATATGTCATCTTTCTTTCCACAAGAACCCTACAACAAAGAGAGGGGTGAGAGAAAGTGATTGTCCCAATGTCACCTAGCCAGCTCCATGATTTGAGAGGTTATCTAAATCTAGGTCTCTCTAATCCCTCTCCGGCACTCTAATTACTGCAGTACATTGCTGTCTCTGTGTAAGGATGTGAATGCATCTTTTCTTTCTAAAAGAATATCACCCTCTCAGAGAGCCTAGTGTAGAATCTTAAGATGGAAAGAGGGGAGCAATCCTTGGCACACAAATGTCTCCTGTGCATGGTGATTTGTGGGTCAGGATCAGAGAATTTTAGGTGTAACTTTCTTTAGTAGTTTATAGTTTGTTTGAAACATTTTCTTCATCTGAAAAGCTGTTATCAGAACAATTTTAATAGAACTTACGTATTTTATTAAGTTGCTTGTGTGTCTAAACTAGCATTTGTTCATAAAGGACACATTTTCAGTGTTGCAGTTTGAAAGTAAATTTTCAAGCAGTCCCCAAACAAAAGTTAGATAATTTTACAGAATAGATAATTTCTCTTTGATGATATTTGTTTACATACACTTTAAAACTCTGATGAAAAATAAAAAAGTCATAAAAATAGTCATGATTGTTTCAGCATAGACAAATCACAGTGAATGCAAATCTATATATAAACAAATTAAGTAGAAACAGTGAAATATTTTCTAGTGGCCTCATCTTGGTCTTAAATTTGGCATCTGCAATCAATTGAGGATGCAAAGAAATACTGTAGATATAAATGATAGAATATTGAAAAGTATCTATACTGTTTCAAGTGGAATCAAGTCTATAGTTGTTTAAATTTAATGAACATTTCTTGCAAAATTATGGGTGTAAAATTCCAAGTGTACTCCAAAACACAGTTCATGTGGTTAAAGCATATTTTATATATGCCAGGAGCAAATATACCATTTTGTGGCTTTCCAATAATGATCAACTTGCTCTAAATTTTTAATGTACAGTTAATTTTGAAAAGGAGCCTGTGATCATGGGGGATGATGGAAATTCTAGTCCAGTCCTCTGGAGGGGGCCAGATTGCCTGCCTATGCTATAGTCTTATTCACAATAATGGCAGTGATGGTAGGAGAGGAATCAATCACAATTATATTTCATGGAGAAATGCCACTCTGAGGTGAGAAGCCACTGGAATTTTTCCAGTGTAACTATAAATTCACCCCAGATGATGAAATTCAAGCCTCGTTGAGTTCCTGATTGGGCTTTGGGTAAATGCCTAGAGAATTGCATAGGGCCACTATGAGGCTATTGGCCTATCCAGACTTTAATGGCATTAAAAACGCCTGCTCTTATGGGAGTATCTGTCTTCATCAGAATTCACAAAAGCAGAACAATTGGAATTGCTTCAGACATGAAAGTGTGGCTAGTGTAGCCACTCCCACACCCCACAATAAATCATACAAACACCAGCTGGCCTCTATACAATGCTTTCTGCTCGCATGTGGCTTGAGACTTGAAACTTGGTCAGATATGCGGTTTCGTATAAGCTGTTCTATTGGACAATTGGTTAAGGAGTGGACTAGAAACAGGAAGACCTGAGTTCTGGTGCTACCTTAAGCACAAAACCCAAGTGGGGATTTGGGGGCAGTCATTTTTTCAGTCTGTGGAAGAAAGCCGTTCAAATCACTCCTGAAAACTGTATGGACTTGTTAGAAGTCAAGATTGATTCACCAAAGAAGCAAAAAGAAAGAAGAAAGTTGTTATATTCCTGTTCCACCACATGAGGGACACATTTGTAAGTGGAAAGTGTATTTGCTCACTCTTTGCTTGTTATCACTAAGACCATGCGCTGTGATGCGGCAGTCCCACTGCACAAATCTCTCCTATAAGTTACTGCAAGAATTAGAAAGCCTTCAAGAGCTCCAACTGGTTTAACTCCTTTCTGATTATTCTGCTGGAAATCAGTGAACCAAACTCCTGTCTCCTATCCCACTATTATATTTCCAGCCCACAATTCTTTTTTCAGGAGAATTTAGTTTTTCAGGCAGTGGGGGAAAAACAAAAATCAGAGATACATTTTTAAATCAGATGCCTGTAGATGTTCTACTTTAATACAACCTTCAAAGTTTCATCTTGGTACCAACATTATATGAAAAATAGTAAAGCCTCTCCCAATATCTGCTTGACTTTGTTAATATTTCAAAAGCAAATTATGCCTTTTGTTGGTCACTGACCAAGTAAACGTTACTATAATAATGTGATTCTACACATAATCATACTATATTTCTGTACATTACTATACATAACTATATGTTACTGTACTTTATATTACTCTACCTTACTCTACACAGCTATATGTTATTCTACATTACTATCGTATACCTTACTATGGCTTACTATACTATACTGGAATATAATACGGCTCCAAAGATGCTTTTTCAAAAGACAATTGGACTTTCTTGTCCCTCCCCCCTTTTTCCCCCCTCTAGGAACTTAAG
The DNA here is from genome assembly GCA_036250565.1 of Sibynophis collaris. Classification (NCBI taxonomy): domain Eukaryota; kingdom Metazoa; phylum Chordata; class Lepidosauria; order Squamata; family Sibynophiidae; genus Sibynophis; species Sibynophis collaris. The sequence continues at coordinate 227,593 of JANHFK010010665.1, read as the reverse complement.
AAGCTTCTTAGATGAGAAGAAAAACATCTTCAAGAAAAAAAAACACAAGAAAGTCCAGTTGCCTTTTGAAAAAGCACCTTTTGGACAACCATGATCTGGATGATTGAGAATCTCCACAGACACTATACTATAGTATGTGTTACTAAATTCTATGTTACTATACTATATGTTACTGAACATTACTGTACACATACACTATGTCTATTCTATCCATTGGAGATTTTGTGTGGAGTTCTGGGGGAACCATGACAAACTGAAAGCATCTCCACGAAAGCAGAGCTCACAACTGTGCTAAGACCCAAGAAATGGTGAGTAGACTGGTTCTTCAGGACCTCTTTGGAAAAGGAGAGGATGGGAGATTCCCCACGTATGCTTTGGATGGCTGGTTCTCCCAAGGAGACTACAGGACAGTGGTGTTCTGTGGGTTTGAGCACTAGGTGACAAAGGAATCAACTATCTGAATTAAAGTTTAAGACTGTTAGAAGTAAAAGGGAGAGATATAAATTTGATTTATTTCATCAAAGCTAAAGTAAGATTTATTTTGCAAAATTCTGGCAAACCTTTGTAAACTTGATGCTGACACCAAGATTGAAATTTGCTTATAGGTAAGGGATAGAATATAGGATGAAGAGGTATCTGTTTAATCTTATATGTGGTGAAGAGTTATTACATTTATCTATGCTTGTGGAAATAATTTCTTAAATATTTTTTAAAATCTCATCCTTTCCTTTCCCTTTTATTTTAGCTTTCTATTCTATTCTCTTTTTAAAGTTTAATTTGTATTTAGTTTGTATTAGTTTTCACTAATCAAAATCTTTAATAGAATTATATACAGAAGAGATATTTAGTGCAAGGGTGATTCTGTGCTGTTGCCAAGTGGAGGACATCATCCATTACATCCTGTCCTATTTATGATGAAATTAAGGGGAAAATACTGATGATAAACAGATTTAAGGGTTTAGACACTAAACTATTGTATTGCCTCCTTGTGGATATGAATCCAAATGTTACTAGTCAGGTTTCTGTCTTTGCTGTACTTTTAAACTTGGAAAGTTTTAAGCTCTTAATTTTAGTATTAGTTCCATCATAACTCCCCTATGTGCCTTTTCTTTGCTAAACCAAATCTAAACCTAATCAAATCCTAAACCAAATCAATCTGACTTAGAAAGATTTGGGAAGTATTTTAACTGAGGGATGGCCCTATGAAATGGCCAAATCTGAAGTATCAGAATGACACCAAGTCACCAATGATACTTGCAAAACCTGACCCCCTTCCCTCCAAGGTCTATCTTTGTGTATAAGAGCAGGCCTGAGATGAGAAACATATGCAGGCAATGAACATCAGTTGCTCTGTAAGGATTAAACTATACAGTTCCACCTCATATATGAAGCATATTGTATATACTTTTCTCCTCTTTATTTTTCTGTAGATTAAGATTAAGGATGTTAAAATTTAAATCTATTCCCTCAGGTGCATCAAATCTCAATTCAAAGTATATAATGAAACTCTGCATTTTGTTTAATGGAGCTTACTCTGATAAGGAGTACAAAGTTGCAATGAATTTGAATTCTGGAGATTTCATAGGATATTGTGCAGTCAAACTTAGTCAGACTTACGTATTGCATACAAAATTTTACGTAGTAATGTTTTACCTGTAAATGATTTTCTTCTGTTATAATGGGAATAATACGCGCCCGAACAGCCACTTTAAACTCAATGTAAAACATTCTAAACTTGACTGTAAAAAATATGATTTCTGTAGTAGAGTTGACAAAGTCTGGAATGCCCTACCTGATTCAGTTGTCTCAGCTACAAATTTTCACAGTTTCAGTCACCAATTGACTTCCGTGGACCTCACTTCACACTTAAGTGGTCCGTAGAGGGGGCGTGCATACGCGCACTAACATGCCTATCAACCCGGTCAATCTACTTTTATATTATTCCTGTTTTTGTTGTTGTTGTTTGACAAATTATAATAAATAAAATAAAACATCTTGAAAGTGTAGCGTGCAGCTAATCCTCATCTTATCTCCATTCCTCCATCCAGGGTGTCCACGCCCTTGATACAGATGTTTGTGAGTTTAAACCATCCCCTCCAGCTTCTTGCTTCCCATTTTTCACATTTTGCATGTAAAAATCTCTACTAATGGAAGAAAGAATCAGCCACATATTATGTATCCATTATATTATGTAGCTGAAATTTAAAATGCATTGATCTCAGTAGAACACAGCAGCTTCTTAGTCATATTTCCCCCTTACAATTCCCATTTTGTCCCACTGACTCCTTTGAGGACCAGTTTTGATTCAGTGTTTTTTGTAAGAAAAGGAAGAGAAGACAACAGAAGAGAGTAATTCAACAGATGCCCTTTTTCAAGAAGTCCTCCAGTATTATTACAGAAGAATAAAAACATTTTTTTTTAAATGCAGGATAAGTTACAATTTTAGTTTCCTAGAGCAGAAGTTAAGACTCTTATGGCACATTGCAAACAATTACCATGACGTAAAGTTTGGTAACCTAAAGTCCATTTTTCTAGATTATATATAATGAATGAGTGACAGTACAGAAAATGTTGAGGGAACACTAAGTGAATTGCAAGAAGTAGAAAGTGTGACTCGTGATAGCTGCCAATAGCTAATAATTTAACTATTACTGTCTTTTCTCGCTGCATTTCATTTTCTTGGTTCTCAGTGTTTATACCTTCATGCCAGGTTTGTGTGTGTGTGTGTGTATTTTATAGTAGTTAATAAATAGATCCTGTTGCATTGTTTTGTTTGTTTCTGGCTGCTGTAGTGACATTTTTCAATGAAATTAAGAATGTAAGCCAACTTTAGGAATAATTCAAAAGACCAATCCATATTGTCACTTTCTGAACAATCCTCATTCCAGCACAAACAAATATATGACTGTCCCCAACATGCCAGTTATGCTTATTATCATTTAAAATATATTACCATGTTTTCCCAAAAATAAGACCCTATCTTATATTTTTTTTGAACCCTGAAATAAGCGCTTGGCCTTACTGCCATATGCTCAAAAGCCTGATTGGGCTTATTATCAGGGGATGTTCTTATTTTGGGGGAAACAGGGTAGCAGTGTTGACAAATTGTTGAATCTGTATCTAATGTTACTGAAAAATATTTTTTAGCTCCTTGTGAATTGAGTTCAATTAATTCTTCAAATGAAATTGATTTGGAAAGCAGATTGATAGAATTCCACTCTTCAAATCAATGCCAATGTGCTGATCATATTTTCATAAGTTCAGAAGAGTCCAGACCCACTCAGAATGTTCATTCTGCTTTAAGACATTGTATATTAGAAACAGCACTGAAGCAACTCAATGCAATGAAGATTAACACATCTTGAACATTATTGCTAATGTGGCTGTCTGGCTTCCATGCAATTCCATCCTTGGTCATAGCTTAGAGAAGCTGCTGGAATGAATGGTCTTACCTATGTCCAGGAGAAAAGGCATTAACTCCAAGGATCCACGATGACACCTCATATCTACTATCTAATTGCTATTAGGAATCTCTCTCCCTTGTAAGAATAAATATGAAGCACCTTCATTGTGCCCCAAAGCTGAGAAGAGTCAATGCAGTTGCTATGTTTGGCACAAATTCAGCTGTAGCAGTTAACTAACCCTGGACGTTTTCTCAGTTGTGACAAACATTTTGGCTTTCCAGAACTGCTTTAATCTTTTCGGAAGATTTATGTTTGCCTTTGCATCAATAACGTGCCCACAATAACCTATCAAGTTTTTGAAAAATTAGCATTTTATGCTATTGGCTCTTAACCCGTATTCCTCTAGGCATTTTAAGACCTTTTGTAGGGTTTCCAGATGTTTTTCATCACTTCCACCTGTCACAACAGAGTAATCCAAATATGCTGAATTTCCTAAAATAAGTTGCAAAACGTGGTCTTGCACACGTTGCCAGATAGCAAAAGCTGGAGCATTATCAAATCATGAAGTGCTACATTGGCAAAGAAGTTGGTTTTGGGATGCAACAGCAGCCTCGATATCTCAGCCATGTTTTGTTATATTTTATTACGAATGCTGGATTTTTTTTTTCATCTTCTATGGTGGCAGCTTCATTTCCAGCTGTTCAAACCAATGTTTCTACTGCAGCCATAAAATGTCTCTTCACTTCTTTATCTTTCTTGGAGGCCTTTCTGCTACTTGGGTTGTCCCTCTGTGCAGACAGGAGTTTTGCAATTGCCAAACACCAGCAGACTGCTGAGTGTGGAACACAAAGCTCTATTTTGGCTACAGCAAGTTCGGTGAAGAAAAAAAAACAATACCTGAAAATAAGATGGCAGGTCCTTTCATTCTTCAGCAGAAGTGCTGAAACTGTCCATGATGTAAAGTGTTTCAAGATGAGAAGATACAAAGCCCAAATAACAAAATCAAAAAGATTTGTGACCCAATGAAATAAATAGATGACTGTGACCTAATTCCAATAATTGCCTTGGAAATACATTCATTTTGGAATCTGCCACCTTTATTCTTTCCTGCATTCATAGGTACATTTAATATTAAGGTGGATATAGGCTAGGATGTCTTTAGAACCTAATATTCTAATGGAAGAGGCTTTTTTTTTTACAATAAAGATGAAGTTTCCTTCAAATCCAATTCAACCCCTGATGAACTCATTGACTTCATGTTGTTTTCTTGGCAGTTACTGTAGTTTGCCATTGCTTTGTTCTCGGTAAATCCCCCTGGTATTTCCTGATACTCATCAATCTCCATACTAACCAGATTCCCACCCTGTTTAGCATCTCAAGATCAGCCAAAATTGGCTAAATACAGTCATGACATGAACTTTATGAGCCCTGTCAACAGGCACAGCGAAAACAGAGGTTCCTGGACTGGCAATATAATGTCCCTTACCTCTCCTGCAATTCAAGCAGGTTTAGCACCTGTCAGAGAAAATGGGAAGCTCTTATGAAGATTTGTTGTAAACCTCCTGGAGTCATTGAGAGTGAGTTGGGAGGCCACATACATTTTCATAAATGAACGAATGAATGAATGAATGAATGAATGAATGAATGAATGAATGAGCGAGCGAGTGAGCGAGCGAGCGAGCAGCATTCATCATTCTCCTTTTTCAAATACACATTTGGTATTATAAATCAATTTCTACCAAATCTCAAGAGATATTTTGATCTAATGGTTAAAGCATCATAATAAATCAGGAGATTGTGAGTTCACAAAGTAAACACAAAGCCAGCCAGGTGACTTGAGCCAGTCACTCTCTCTAAGCCCATGAAAGGAGGCAATGGCAAACCACTACCAAAATCTTGCCCAGAAAATTGCCAGGCAGTTGACAGGAATCACAAACTGACATGAAGGTATGCACACACTCACAACCCACTAAAACCAAAACTTAGATCTTAGATCTTTGCTGAAGTAACTATTAAAGTATAATTGGGAAGACATTCACTGTTTATGGAATATACTCTACATCACCTAATGGACTCCTTTCTGAGTAAAAATACTTGAAACTTTGCTCATATCTATTTTGGAATGTAAATGCACTAAAATTATTTAACTAATCTGATTTCCCCCCCTCTTTCTTTCTCTCTCTTTCATAATCAATAGTTCCCATAAAACAAAGACTAACAACTTTTCAGGCATTGTCAAATAACTTTGCTTGTTGATGTTACTGTCCTCCCTGCCTCATTCAAAAATTCTAATCAGTTTAAAATGGCCAAGTCTTGCATTGGTTAAAGTATATTTGAACTTGTACCTCTCCAGTCCTGTCTTTCTTCATTGTAGGGCAGGACAATGCTGAAATGACAAAATGCCCCTTACTAGAATCCTGATCCATGGAACATAGTATACTAGGCTTGGAAGGGACCTTGGAGGTCTTCTAGTCCAACCCCCTACTCAAGCAGAAGACTCTACACTATTCCAGATAAATGGTTGTCCAGTCTCTTCTTGAAAACCTCCAATGATGGAGCTTCTACAAATTCTGGAGGACAGCCATTCCACTGATTAATTATTCTCACTCTCAGGAAATTTTTCCTTGTTCTAGGTTGTATTTTTTTTAATGTTCTTCCACCCATTACTTCTTGTCCTGCCCTCAGGTGCTTTGAAGAATAGGTCAACTGCTTCTTGGTGGCAGCCCCTCATGTACAAGAAGACTGCTATCATATCACCTCTAGCCTTTCTCTTTGTTAGACTATACATAACTTAGTTCCCCCAATTGTTCATTGTATGGTTTTGACTCCAGATGACTTATCATATTTGTTGCTTTTCTTTGTGTTCTTTCTAACATCTTTTTTGCATTGTGCATAATCATTCTGTTTCCCCACCAATAGCCAAAACATATTCAGTGGGCATTGGCCATTGTAATTTTCTAAAAACTGGATAAGAGGACTATTTGATCAATTTATACAATCTCTCTTGAAACTGCTTATTTAAGAGATCCATTGATCTGTTTGGTCCCATTTGTATATCCTCCTACTTTCCCTTTGATCTAAACCCTGCAGATCCCATGCTATCCCATAATAAACTATGAATTAAATACCTGATTAAGGGCATTTCCATTTATTGAATACATTTCATGAAAAAACACTGAAGAAATAAGAATGATTTATTTATAACATTTCAAAATTAGCAAACAACTTAGACCACTAGATTTTTTTAAAATTTGAATGGGAAGATACTTCCAGATGTTATAGGGCCCCAAAGCAAAACCTGAACAACATCAGGAAACCCTAGCTAATGGAACAAAATAATTTTAAGCTGGGACATCCTTTGAATTGCTTTGTTTATGATATTTGCTATCAAATATTTGTTATTTGGTAACTGCTAGTTCTGGTTTATATTAACATAATGTTGCCATGTTTTCACTCGGAATATATTCACTGACAAAGAAAATAGAGAGACAACTTGATTTGCCCTCTTAAAGTGACTGGTGATTATGGACATTTACCACCAGAGAAGATGCTGAGGAGATCAATTTCAAATTTCTGAAATAGAAACCATGTCTCTTCAAAATAAATTAATTCATCAAAACCAGATTAAGTTTATCAAAACAGAGTCACCCACCCCATAAATGTTTAATATGTAGGCAATATTATAATGCTAATATGCATCCAGAAGACATGAGTAATAAAGAGGACAAAAGACAACCTCACTTTTTTTGAGGACAGAAAATGAAGAGCCCGTTTTGTACACGATGTGGCCGTGAAACAATGTCTGCCAATTCTTTCTGAGGATTGAAGAATAGTGATGGCCGAGACGGAAGTCTCAAGGTGGTTCTCCACAGTCTCCTTGCATTCTGGCCAGTTCCCAACTTGCCAATTCAGCCCTGGACACCTTACTTCCAGTGCTAGACAAATAGCAAGTCCAACGCCTCCTTGCCTCAGCCCTGCCTCAAATGATCAGTGCTCAGCTTTCCGTTATATTTTTGTTCTTTAGGGTACAATATATTAAAAAACCTTTAAAAATGAGGAGAATGGGAAGGCATGAGCAAATGGAGCTATAATCATTATTTGATTCGCTGAAAAACATGACCATCCATACTCTTAAAAATGAAAAGGTAAGGAAATATTGTTCCCTCCCTTTTTAAAAAAATGCTTATTCAGTGGTCTGTGGTTGGAGAAAGTTTGAAAAATATGAGACATTATATCTCTGAGATTATTAGAAACTTTAACGTTACTATATGAGGCATATGGAGTATTTGGCTGCTTATGGTATGGTTTTCAGTGACTTTTATAATTTACTGTTTTTAAATTTACTATCTAGTAACATAGAAGAACACAAATGGCTTCAGAAAGACGAACAGAATGTTAATATTACAGAAAATTTAATCAGGGTGAAAACAAACATAATAGGAAAATTTCCAGCAGCTACACATTTACAAGAAAGGGGTAAAAGAATAGTGGAAAAAGTGTGTGTGGCCCGATTCTCTTTATATTTATGGTTTGTCTTTTATATTTATGGTTAATTTTTTTTTACATGCCATTATTAAGATAACCAGTCATATTGAAAAGAAAATTTGAAATTGAAATATTGAAGAATTGAATTGTATATTGAATACGACTTCTATTTAAATGCATTTTTGCATTATTATGTTCTGTATTGGATTGGATTTTAATTCGACTGCTCTAGCCCAGAAACTTAACATTCCAAAAATTTTCAAACATGAT
>JANHFK010010665.1:128253-142275 GCA_036250565.1 Sibynophis collaris | reverse complement strand
ATAGATAGATAGATAGATAGATAGATAGATAGATAGATAGATAGATAGATAGATAGATAGATAGATAGATATCTACACACACACACACTCATCTTTTGCATTAGAAATAGATTCAGTTCAAAGTGAGCTGCATATAATTTTGGTGAAAGAATTCAAAATAAGATGTGAGGCCGACAGCCAGAGGTATTACAAAACTATGGTAAATCACATTGCTAATATAAGATGTTTATAATGCAAATGTCTGTCAAACTACATTATCAATTATTAAACATACTTCTGTATAACTATCAGTAGCTTCATACAGGCTTCTGGTAAGCAAAAATCTAATTGATTTGAAATGCTGGTAAGTATCAAAATAAACACAAACATTATTCTGTGACCAGCAAAGGACGATAGTATCAAAAACAGGAGAAATTTCAAAACTGTGCAGATCTATATTGTTTGCTATGTTCTCTGGAAAATCTCATGGACTAAGACTGGGTCTACCTGATGACCTTCTGGAATTGTGGCATATATCTCGGCTTTATAATACAAAACCAGCATGAATATTGGGTTTGACTTTTTATAGGCTGACAATAAATACAGAGCAGTTGATCTTCTGTTCTTACTGAGTTGTAAGAGCAGTGCCATTGACATTCAGAACATCTGCTTCAGCGGTTAATCTGAAAGATCCTACTCTGATTTGAGATAAGCCATTCTGTTCTGAAAACCAGCTAAGTTGCACTGTAAGAGAGATTCTCTGCACACTTCATGAATTTCCATATAAAAACTCTTTATTATAAGAATCTTCTTCTAACCTTCCTCCTTATAACTAGTAATGTTCTATGTGAAGAAAGAATATTCAAGCATTAGTGCATAGATTTTAGTAAGAATGAACAGTTTCTTGTCTTGTGATTTATTAGTGTTGTATGAGAAAAAAGCCCACTGTATACATTTGAACTAAGAAATAGGAGAGCCCTTCCCTGGAAAAAAACTTTCTTCTTTATTTGTACATTAGATCAGCCTTAAAAGGTAAGCTATAATTTATTTTCTCTCTCTCTTATAAATAGTAATAGGGGTTTTAGAATTCAAACATACAAGCACCTGCCACAATAACATCCCAGATTTAACAACTGTCAATAATAAAAACAAAAAAAGTAGAGATAGTGGATGTGGCAGTATCTTGAGACAGCAGAAGAGAAGAGAAAGAACTGGAGAAGTTAACAAAATACAAAGATCTGCAAATAGAAATAGAACTACTATGGCAAAAGAAAGCAAAGCTAGTACCAATAGTAATAGGCCCCGTGGCTGCAATCCTAAAACAATTGGAGCACACTTAACACCATCAGTGTTGACAAAATCACTAAATTACAAAAGGCAACTTCTGTGACAATACCTTTAACACCATCAAACATCCACATCTATCTGTCCCAAGGACTTAATAGAAGGATAAAAGTGGCAAATCCAGTCTAAATATGTGGCTGCCTGTGTGATAAACCAATATATTAGTCTGAATATATTTGTCATGTTGGAATAACAGGGTTTAAGTAGAGAAGAAGACTGCATCTGTAAAATTTGTCATCATAATGGGTAAAGACAGCTTTGAATGGAATTTTAATCCTGGTGACCTCATGGACATTCTTGGCAACAGTATGGAAATTTTTTGATATTTACTTCTTCCCAGTCTAGTTCACAATCCTGAGGTTTCCCCAATAATCTCCCATTCAAGTACTAATGAAGACTGACCCAGCTTGACTTTTTCAAGATCAGCTAATGTCACTTGCTGTGAGTCTGATTCTTTTTTTCTGAAGATGCTTTTTTCAAACTGAATACCAGCTACATTCTTTTTAAATCTTGAGTAGTATGAAAATGTGGTGGTTAAGATTCCCAAAATTATACATGCATGTGTGCATGTGTGCAAGTATTTCATAAGCAGTGACAAGGTTTTGTTTTTGCTTTTGTAGGATGAAAACAATGAATATATATTTTTTTAAATTATAAGTATAATTTATACATAAATCATACAGACAAAATTTATTTAAAATGAAAGCTGAAATAAAAGATGGATTTTCTTGGGCAAATGGTTTTTATCCATTTGAAAAATCAGCTCATTGGCCATGTGATGGCTTCTGCTTCAGCATGGCCATGTCTTAATGTTATTTTAAATTAATGGATGTTTTGCCAATCATTTCCATATAAGTAACACTGGGGTCATTCTAAGTTAAACAACATTCTGGAAGTGTCTAAAATAATCCTATCATAATGACTATTTTAATTTTCATTTAAATAACAAGGCCATAGAAATCATTCTTCAATCAAATTAGCAGTCAAATAACCAACGACAATTGGAAAATCTGTTAACATATTAATTCTTCTGTCAGTTTATTTTTAATACCAGGAAGAAGAGAAAAAACCCTGAAAAGAATATAAAGTTTCACATGAATTGTACTCCTGGTGTATAGGAAAGATAAGCTTTTAAAAGAAACACTATACAACACTATGAACCCATCAATGTCTTTGTTATGAAATGGCCTAAAATCAAAAAATATATAAAAGAAATGGAAATTCTTAATATTTCCTAAGAATTAAGAAATCTAGAGAACAAGGAAAGATTCTCCAGTCTCCCATTCCTGCAGCGTTCTTCACCAACAATAAAGTGTAAGCAGCCCTGCACGAACCATCATCATCCTAAGCCATGGTTTCTCTTAATTATTGAAGTATTAATAAATAATAAATTAATGATTTCCCAGGAAGACTACGGCAAAGCAATATCTGTGAATGAAATAGGCTGCCTCTCAATTTGTTACATAAACACAAATAATATAAATAAGCAATCATTATACAAGCAATATCCAGACAGACAACCTTTGAAAGAGCCATCAAACTCTTCTAACAGATGCGGCTGCTTTGGTGCTACCCAATGGGCTGCTTGGTTCATGCTCACATGCTTTGAGAACAATGGTGGGATTCAATTTTTTTTCACTACCGGTTCTGTGGACATGGCTTGGTGGGCGTGGCATGGCTTAGTGGGCGTGGCTTGGTGGGCGTGGCAGGGGAAGGATATTATTAAATCTCCATTCCCTCCCCATTCAGGGGAAGGTTACTGCAAAATCCCCATTTCCTCCCGATCAGCTGGGACTCAGGAGGCAGAGAATAGATGAGGGAGGGACCAGTCAGAGGTGGTATTTACCGGTTCTCTGAACTACTCAAAATTTCTGCTACCGGTTCTCCAGAACTGGTCAGAACCTGCTGAATACCACCTCTGTTTGAGAAGCTCTCCTTTCTACTTCACCCAGTTCTATAAACATTTGTAGAAGAATTTAAAACCTATGGAGATTATTAAACTATGGAGAAACATTATGGAGATTAAATTTAAAGACTATGGAAATTAAAGCTATATAAACCACTTCAATTATATTAACAGAGTTTTAATCAAATACACATAGCACAAATGCCACAGCTTGACCCTTTGCTTACAATGTGAGATAACCTTGCACTCTCATCAGAGGCCCAGATATGTGGCAAGCCTGAGTCTTAAAGTACCTGGGGAAATAGATGAAACAATCTTCTTCAAAGCTGGCCAGGTGCAAGCTATTCCTTCCCTATTTCCGCCCTATTGTTTTCTTTATGGGTCCTTTTTTAGCACAAAGAAAATGAATGGATGATACAACAACTATAATGACTAAAATAACACAAAATGTTGTCTTTTGATAATGTTGCCATATGCGAAAACCTTTAGCCTAACTTTGGGTTGCTTTATAACTGCTTTGATAGATTAATATCTGTACCTTTCAAAGAAGTAGAAAAGTAATCAGGTATGACACCAAAGGTTTTCTCTAATCTTGTCTATATAGGAAGGTCAATTCATATATTTTCTTATTCCTTACAGCAAAGCTTGCCATTCTATTCAGGCACTAGGGCCTTTGATGACACACACAAAAAGATAATTTAAAAAAAAATCTGTTTGGAAAAAAAAGACCAAATATCATATAATCACGGAAGTTCACTAAGCTTCAGCATTCTTGCCTCCAAAGTGAAACAATTCTGATAAAGCGATGTATCTATATAGATACGAGCTGATAAAGGTCAAATCAAAGGTTATGTGTCAGTGATAGACAATAATACATCTGTATTCAATTACATTGCTTAATCTTTGTTACCAGTTTTAGATGCTGTTTCCATTCTATTTCTTCATGTTGTATGCTGATCTGAAGTGCCATGTAGGTGGCTTAGAAATACCGAGGGTTTTTTGGAATTTTTACAATAATAATAGCAACTTCACTTGTGCTAGAGTTCCATACAATAGTAATAGCTTCCCAGCTGTGGTTAGAATCAGCCCTATGCTCTTAACAATTAAATTGCTGCAATTCAGTATGCTGTTAATACTAGAATTCATAGAGATAAATGCTACAGACTAGCCTATTAGAATTGTGGATATTGTCAAGCAAATTGGTATCTTTGGGCTTTAACAACTTCATATTTTATAGCAATTGAAATTAACTACGCACAATCTCTTTAACATTTGTTTCATCACCATGTTTCTTACCATTTTTTCAGCTGGCAAAAATCAGAGTTCCCTATGGAGGGAGCTATGCAAATGTTGCTAAGAGGACTATCACAAATGTTTTATGTAAAAGGATTCTATTGTTTCTCTGCTTTCAAGGCCTTTGGAAAGTCTATAATGTAATGTGACACTACCTGGGCAGCTGCAGTGTCCCTCTTCGGACATGTAGCAGGAGGATGTGAAAGCTACGGAAGCTCCTTTGATAGACACAGCTGCCAGAATACTTTGAACCAAAAAGGAACAAAGGATGCTTTTAGACCATACATATTGTTCTGGGATTCAATGGTCAGAATATGCAGAGGAAATATAAAGACTGCTGTATGTCACAGCTGTTGTTATGTGTCAAAAGTGGACAATATCAGTTATATCCTTTGTTACTCAGAGATAAGGGATTTCTACTGACAACCAGTGGAAAGCCACATTGGCAGGGTAAAATATCAAATATAGATAGATAGATGCTAATACTGTCTGTATGTCAATAGGTAACACCTGTATATCTTTAAATTCAAAAGAAAAATTAAAAAAAGTTTTTCATTATTAAAATGGAATTTGTTCTCCTTTATGTTTTTGTATTAGCCTTCTTTATATCAGAAGGACATGCAGAAGAATATTCCAGCGCATTGAACCTTAAAAGAGGGGTGAGTAAAGTAGGAGTGGGAAGTGGAATTGACTTGGTTTCTTAATTAGAATCTCAACCAACTTTGATCGCAGGTATGTACAAATTCTCTACCAATTCTCATTAGTATGGCAATATATACCTAAGTCTTAAGACACAGTGGCAATAAAGAAATAGTAGATATAAAACAGTATTGGTATTAACTGAATGTTGTTTTCCAGATAGCCAAAGTAAATCTATCTTAAGATAGGCAATTCAAGACTAATAGAGTGATGACATGCATTACATATATTTTATATAGATGCAATTCGTAATGAGATTTATTTAGGTTCATACTGTAGTCACTCTAATCCAAGAATATATAATGGACTCCACTAAGAACTCCCGAACTGAATCTGCAACTGATGTGAAATTCAGGAGTATTTCTGCTGAATATTGATCAATTAGAATACACTAAATAATAAAAAATGGATCATCAGTCCCACTTCAATTATTTTTATCCATCTTTTTATACCTCTCACATCCCCTCTCAACCCCCTCCATTCCAGTACAAATTTTTATTTAAAATTATAGTCTTTTATCTAGCTCTCCTTACCCATTTTTCCTACAGATCATTCCTTATTAGCTTTTAATTTTTTATCCTGTAAAATAATTGAAAATAATATCTCCTACTTTTTTATAATTATAAATCGTATCCTCCCAACACATTTTGGCATCATCAAACTATTTTAGCATTACAGTATATTCTAGGAAAAGGGTATGTTAACATATTAGACATTACAACTAAAGGGGCTGAGAATAGATGGGAGGGTCTTAGTCATATTGAGCTAACAAAAGATTAGTGAGAAGATTATAGAAGAGGTCATAGCAAGCTATTATTAAAAATGATGTAAGTTGAAAACTCCATTATTGATTTTGACTGACTTTGCTATGTTTCATTCCCTCAAAATGCTTAACATTGTTCTATATAGTTTTGCTACTTTAGTAGTTCATATTGTAAAGGAGTATATTTAAAACACCCTAAAGACATTTGTTAGATGATTTAATTATCATCTAACTTTTTTTGCAAATTTCATGTAATAAAAAAAATCTAATAGAAGCTAAGTGTTTTCCAAATAATACTCAAGGACTAGGAATGACCAAAACAACACGGAAAAGGCTTAGAATCTGACCATAAAATGAGTTGGCTGGTCCTTGTACAATTTTAGAACCACCACCTTTGTGCAAACTTTATCATATTATGTATCATATCATCTTACCACTCTTGATAATTGAATATTTTATAATAATTTGGTCCATTCTTACAAACCCAAACAATATAAACCTTGACTCTGTGCACTATATATAGAACAACGTAAGTCAAATGTGATAAAAAACAAAGCCACCTGAAATTATCAGTTTTAGGTACTTAAATTTATAAAGCTCATATACTGTCATGAATGGAATGTGGATTCAAAGTTCAGGTGCTTATCTTGATTATGAGGAAATAAGAAAAAAATATATAAGGCATACTGAACTTATCATGGGATAAAAATCTATATAAATAAATAAATCTTATACAGCGTTAATGTCAATATTAATTTAATATTTAATACAATACTTAATACTATATTATAAATATAAATATTGTGTGTTATTTAATACATAATAAAAATTTGATTATATATAGGACTTCTATTCAAGAATATAATAGAATGTAACTTTATTACAGCCATATTTAAATAAGAAAAAGAAAACAGAATAACGGAAGGATCCTTGGAGTTCTTCTAATCCAGCCCCCTGCTCAGGCAGGAAGCCCTACACTATTTCAGACAAATAGTTGTCCGATCTCTTCTTACAAACCACCAATGTTGGAGCATTCACAACTTCTGGAAGCAAGTTGTTCCACTGGTTAATTGTTCTAACTGTCAGGAAATTTCTCCTTAATTCTAGGTTGGTTCTTTCTTTGATTAGTTTCCATCCACTGCTTCTTGTCCTGCCTTCAGGTGCTTTGGAGACTACGTTGACTCTCTCTTCTTTGTAATAACAGTGCCATTCTCAGTTCATAATAAACTCTTATCCTTACTCCATTGTATTCTCCATCCATATTCTCTTCAGCTTTTTCAAGACATTCACATGCTTTTATTGGTGCAATCAGTCATTGCTTTTTCCAAAGCTTCTTAGGAATTCAGGTTTAGTGGGTGAGCTGAGAATATAACTGAATTCAAATACTGTTTTTCAAGTAGCAAGCAGCAACTGAATTCAAATGACGTTGCTGCCAGCTAGGTGGAAAACAGCATAATAATCAATAATAGAATATGCAATTATCATTGGTGTTGGCATGGACATGTAAACATTGCAACCTTTATGCAAAAGTTAAAAAAATGGAGAAAAGAATCAATGATATGTTCTTTATGAGTGCAGATTGAGGATTATTCCTTATTTTTCATGAACATGGGAGCAATATGTTCTAGGGAATATGTGAAGTGAAAAACCTAGAATCTATTTCTATGTGTAGATCTCCTTTCCTCTGTTTTCCCCAATACTTCCTTCCCAGGAGACCTAGAATATAACATAATTTGGCATAGTCCAAGAAAATAAAAATTATTTCATAAAAGTCAAATGTGTTTGATATTTAGCATTTATGAATACCGCGAAACTGCACTGCAATTATAATATCCTTATTTAATACACAGATTATGGAACAATGAAAGATGAATGTTTGCATTTGGCAAAATTAAACTGAATGTAGTTATTTATCTTTCACCTTAATTGTTTGAGCTTGTTTCTAATGTAAACTGTTGTAATTTTAAATAAATATAATAGAAAAAAAACTTTTCAAGGTATCAGAAATCCAGAGCAAATTTACTTTGCAAATAGACTTTGCAGAGTTGCTTTATGCAGAGGTTCTTAAACAGACACTTCTGTTCAACAATATATATATTTTCAAAAACTTGCCTGTGCTGCAAACAGCTTCTGGAGTAGATGACTACTGTGTGTTCTTTTTAATTGCATGCACATTTATTTTACTTTAGGGCCAAAATACAAATAAATCTTGAAAAACAAGGGCCATGATTCAGTCAGAGTGATATACCTCTTCATTGCATTATAATGCTTTTTTCAAGAAAAGCAGGTTAAGTACATGTATGAACTGCCCCACCATTATTCACTGGGTGTAAATGCCTATTTTTGGCTAGAACATCCCCAAAATTCACAACCATTGTCTGCAACATTCTGAAAAGTTGAAATTAAGCCACATAGCTGCATTTGTTCCCATGCAAACTTAGTATTCTTGCCATCTCTTTCCCGCTTTTTTTTTCTCTTCACCTATTATTTTCCTTTTTGTTGATAACTGCAGACTTTTCAGGGCACAGGACTATCATTTTATATCACTTACTATAGCATTATGAACATTAAGTAACATCATGATAATGCAAGGCATATAATTTGAGTCAAGTTGCAAGTAACAAACTAACGTGAATATGAAATCCTTTTAGAAAAAACAGCAGGCTCAAATTCACACTTTGTATTTATATTTATTTAGAAGGTTTCATAAATATTGCAGATTAAATCATTTCAACTCTCTCTATATATCAAAAATCCTAGTAATCAGAAGTATATATACAATCCAAAGAGCTGAATGTAGGAATTGTCATGGATAAAGGAAGCTGAAGTGCTAAAGACTACATCAACCAGCAGGAACTGTGAAGACTAAAACATGGAGCCAGGGGTGAAATCTTCCCTACCGGTTCGGAAGTGCATTCTCCGCTTGCGCGCGCACCATCATCACACATGATTTTTGACCCTCTGCACATGCGCAGAAGGCTTTGTGCATGCGCAGAGGGTTAAAACCAAGGAAGTAACGACATCCAGGCAGGTTGGCGGAGCCTCGTGCTGCCACCACTACCTGTTTGCCAAACCACACGTTGCCGCTGCTACTGGTACACATGAGCCAGACAGAACCAGCAGGATTTCACCACTGCATGGAGCCCATAAAATCTCCCCCTTCTTTAACATGTAATCTTTGAAGGGAACCATCACAACATTCCTTTTTGTCTCCCTGTCATTGTTAATGATAGGACTGAACTTGCTCATTTGGGTAATCTGGATATCAATATAAGGATCAGTATCATAAATCTCAGGTGTTCTGAAGGATAGTCTAAGACCGGAGGGGATCCATGCTGTCCTCCAGCTGCTACTGAACAATATAGTTCATCACAGCCCTATTGAGGTGTTCAGAGGCCCAGATAATAAATTGCTGTACTCTCCAAATATTCATAAAGGGATGGATGAGAACTTGATTCCATCTAAAGATTCCCCATTCACCAAATCTACACTTACAAGAGAACTAGAATGAGCAACATAAGCAACTGTAAGTAAAAATACAACAAGCACCTGTTAAAAATAATCTGGGTTCCTTCTCAGACATTTGCTAGAAAGAGGAGAATAGAGGAGAAAATCTGGAACAATTGTCACCCTCTCTCTTCAAGAACCTTTGAATCTTCCCAGGGACCCAGTCCTGCATCCATCTCATAATATTACCCCAGAATGAAACCTACTAACTTCTTTTTTAAGTCATTCTATAGGCAAGCCCTGCCAGGCCTGCCAAGCAGCCACCCAAAACATTTTGATATGATAAAACTCAAAATGGTGTTTACATTTTACTTGATCAGATCTCCAGTGATGGGGAAGCAACTTCCACTGTACCTCTAATCAGCATTCTTGCTAAGGGAATGGAGGGCAGGCTCCTAGTGTTAGGGCAATGCTTGCCACTAAGACATTTCTTGATTCTATTCACATATGGCATCTCTACTATCCCATCTACTATCTCTGCACCATTCATATACTCATTCCTGATTTTGATGAACTTTTGTCACCTGCCTTGGTTTTTATTTCTTTTTTTAAAATTCCCCAACAACTAAAAAGAAAGCAATGTGGAGAGTTGAGAGGGAAGAAAATAATCTAAGAGACACTCAAACACTGAAATGAATGACACAGAGCCTGAAATGAGACAAATCAAGGCAGTGTCTCACAAAGGTAAGCAAGGAAAAAATATGTTGGGTCTGTTTGGGAGCTAGAATAATGCATGGCCCAATAACCTGGTATTCTACTGTGACCTAGAGAGGTCCTGTTGGGGGAGGTTTGGGCCACTGAGTCCAAACTCACTGAGACTTTCAGTGAGTCTGGTCCACTACTGTGGGATTTACCAGAGCTAAACTGCTAGCACTGGCAAAGGATCCCATGAGAGTGAAGCATTTCAGATTGTTTCCATTAGTCCAGCAACAGTATTCTGAGCTGTTCTTTTCCACTGAGTTGCATCTTGGATGCCATTATCACTTGGCACCCCTTTTTATTTGTGTTGACCAACTGAAGCAATCACAGAGATATTGTCTACTACAATTATGATTGTGAGTTCTCCAAGAATGTGGAGATAGGCCATAAGCTGCAAGCAGATGAATGCTGGAATTCACCCAGCAATACTAGCAAACTCATGAGGAGTATATCCAAGGAATTTATCAGTGAAATATTGACCATCATCTAAATATATTCTTTGAAGTTACTAACATTCCATCAGGCATGGACCTGAATACTGCCATATAAAACAGCCATAATACCTAGGATTGTCAACAGTCACAGATGAACGCCTATAACCATAAATTTTAGTGTTGGCTACTCCTATCCTCCCTGATGTCAACAAAAGCAAGATGCCAAAGGCAGATGGATGGCAAACCTACCACAATGTTTCATTGTCCATGACATACAGTATAGCTATTTGGTACAGCAAAACCTGCCACACATTAACTTCCTCACCAGCATCAAACAAACAATGTGATTCCTGGCAGTAGCAATGTCAATGGTATTCTCTCTCTCTCTTTTTCTTCCATGAAAAGATGGATAGTCATCACATCAAACATATTAATATATTTAATTTCCAATCCAGTGTTTTTAGAAAGCTCAAGAAGGTGATTATGGTTCTCTCACCTTTCCTCTACATTTTATCTTATCATACCTGAATAAAATAGATCAGGGTAATAAAGGTTGACTTATACAAAATGGCCCAATTAATGCATTGGCTGGCAGTGAAATGGAATTGAATCCTTTGAATCTTAATCCAACATTCTTAATCACTGTGATCTCTGGAAATGTATGATTTAAAATGTGAGCCAATTGGAAAACTGAAAAAGAAAGTCTTAAGTGTATGTGGAAAAGGCAATGAAACTATAAATCAGAGAGCAAAGCTTTCTATAATGTCAGTAATTGTATCACTTCCTTTCCTTTAGATGGCACCATTCAACCATTCTGCACTTTTGCAGCCTTCCTAATATGAGGCAATTAGTATTCATAGTACAAAGTACATAAATTTCCTTTGTTATCCCAAGACCTAAAACACCCATAATATTGAGTACCGAGATGATGTTAGCATTTTTATCAGAAATAATATTTTGCATGGAAAGGTGATTATATCCTTATTGGGAAGAACTTGGAAAGCCCCAATACTCCTTCAACATCTATGAAATATGTAATTTTGTGAGAATCCTTTTTAATTCATAACATGAATAACTGAAACCATGTATAACTTATCTGAATCAACAAATCTATACAGAAAGTCACTAAAACTGCAACAAACATCTCCCATGTCACTACCCACTAGAAGTCCAAAAGAGGAGGTGGTGAGGCTCATTTTGAAAATGAGACCTTATGGGCTTGAATCTCCCATTCATATATTATGGGAAGAAAAATATAGTAATTGCCGCTTTTATATTTTCTCTGTATTTTTTGCTCAAACTACTAATCATCATCCTTAAGCATTTGGATTGTGATCAGAATGCTTTTAGAACCATTGCAAGTACTCCCCCAAAATAGTTACTTTGGAGTAATATACTTTTTTCACAAATATAGGTAGTCCTTGATTTACAGCAGTTCATTTAGTGACCATTCAAAGTTACAACATCCCTGAAAACAGTTGAAAATGGTATCTCCTATCTACAGTTCAGACAGAGGTGCAGAAATCTATCACCATTTTCTTTAAAAAATATTTTGATTTCCCAATGTGCACTTAGATAGTGAGTGTAACAGCAGGAAACAGCAAACACTGCACTAGAAAAAAAATCATAAAAATAGTGTTCAGGAAGATTATATTAAAATCAAGATGGATTTGGGAAGGCTTTATCATATTATGGCTGGGCGTCCAGGGAAGGAATAGCAGAGTGAAGTCTGCTCCATTAAAATTGGAGCTGATGACCACAGCAGAAAGGACAATAATTCCTCTTAGACAAAGATAGGACTTGAGATCACACACAAGTGCTCCAGATAGTTGTGTCTTGTGAGAGGAAGGGGGAAGGGGAAGAGAAGGGGGAGGTAGAGACTGAATAAACAGCAAAGAGGTGAATAAAACTTTCATTTTAGAAAGTTTGAAATGGACTAAGCGCTTGGTAAATTTGAAATAAGGTTTTGGAATAAATAATTCTTCCTATGGGAAAATGGTTTTCTTTTGATTTTTTAAAAATATTGTAGTGAGATAAAACTTTAAAAATTGTACACCAGAGAGTACTTTGGGGAACTAAGATTATAATTCAAGGCAAAATACAAATAGCAAACAAAGAGGGTGATTGGATAATTTCCTATAATGGATTTATAAAAAAGTTTTGGTAAACTTTTGGAGAGATTGGTGAGAAGAAACAAAGAAAAAAAAAGAAATAAAGTTTTACAACATTATTTGAAGGGACTAGAGAACAAGATTGTTACAAATAAAAGAAAGGGATATAAAACTGATTTATTTGATCAAGGTTAAAATAAATTTATTTTCTCTGGTAATCCTTAATATAATTTTGTTGACATCAGGACTGAAATGCTGATGCTTTATGGATTTGTTTGGAGATAAGAGATGAGATGTGGGAAGAAGTGATAATTTGTGTATTTTAAGAGAAAGTGATGTTACTAAAATTGTTTATAGTTGTTGTGATGAAGGAGAAAGTAACTTCTTTATATATTTTTTCTTTTTTTTACTATATTTTTTCAATGTTTTCTCTTTTTTTTCTTTTTTCTTTTTAGTCTTCTTTAGTTTATATTAATTTTTATTGTGATAATTGTAATGTTTAATAAAATTACTATTACAAATAAACATGAGTAGGTTGTATACATTGAACTTTGTATATGTATTGTAACGTAATGTAATGTATTGTATACATTATGTATACAATAACTTAAGTATACATTAAGTTGTGTTTCATAGGAAATTATGTGTGGCTATAGTGAAAAAAAGCATGCATTTAGGTAATTATAAAATTCATAAGAAAATAGTAATTTGTGGGGAAATGTATTAATTTATTCAAAATATTTTGTTAATAAATCAAATGAGTAGAGTTTTACAGGTAGTTCTCACTTAAAATAGTATTTGAAATTGGAATTTCTCTTGCTAAGTGATGCTGTTATGAAGTGCAATATCATGTGATTACATTGCTAAGCAACAGCAATCCCTCAGTCCCCAGTTGCCATTTTTAAGTGAGGACAGTGTGAATCATTATGTGAGGAGCTCATATAATTGTGATTTCCAATTTCTTGCCAGTTTTCCCAT
This sequence comes from Sibynophis collaris, assembly GCA_036250565.1. Classification (NCBI taxonomy): domain Eukaryota; kingdom Metazoa; phylum Chordata; class Lepidosauria; order Squamata; family Sibynophiidae; genus Sibynophis; species Sibynophis collaris. Next base: position 128,562 of record JANHFK010010665.1, on the reverse strand, counting down.
TGAGTTTGCTTTGATGACTGGAAATCTGGGCCAGTAGCTGAGGTCCCCAATTGAGATCACGTAACTGCAGAAGCACTGCAATGTTGGAACTTCTAGGACCAAACATAGGTTCCAATCGTTCAGCACCATCGTACATTCAAATGGTCACTGAACAAGTGATCATTAAGTGAGGACAACTTGCATGTAGATACATGTAGTTCAGTGTAGTCTGGATTTCCATTAATTAATTTATTTTATTTATTTATTTATTTTATTCGATTTGTAGACCGCCCTTTTCCTTTGCAGGACTCAGGGCGGTTTCCAGTCAAA
>JANHFK010010665.1:69327-82846 GCA_036250565.1 Sibynophis collaris | reverse complement strand
CTCCAATATTCAATTAGAAACATAACTAAGCATAAAAGTCCTGACAAAAACAACTATAATAGTAAAAAATAACATGACAGGCTCCACTAACACATTAACCCTTGGCCTAGGAACAGAACCAGGCCTTTCCAGAATCCCAGAAAAGTTGTTGCTCTCCACATCTGCAGGGAGATGCTGTTCTGGAGGGTGTGACAGCATTGAAGATGTCCACTTCCTCAGTCTACAAGATGACAATGTTTAATTGAGGGGACCTGGAGCGCACCCATTCTGCTGGGATGTACTGGATCCAGATGCAGATTAAAATACTCATGCTGTGCAGTACTTGTGATTCAAAGGGAGACAGTGGCCAGAATATGCAGCTATACACTCGCATGCCATGGCAGCAATACTTCAGCCAGAAAACTGCAACATTTGCCGAAGGCTTTAAACCACAGAATGTTTTGACTGCAACTATTTTCATAAATTTGCTGTTGGATGTATCTTTTGATACTCAATGTTCAGTGATAGTTTGGTCTAAGTTGTAATCACCAGCTGCTGCTTGCACACCTTTTCCCTTTTGAAATCCCTTTAAATTCAAAGTGATGCTCAGCCCTATTAAATACAGTTGTTTATACCTATTCTGATAAAATCATTATAGAGCCAGTGATAAAATGCAATAAAATTTAATATTAACAGATTTTATAAAATAAGGCAGACCTTTGGAGAAAATGAATTGTAGAATTCAGCATCCATCAAAAATGTTTTGGAAGAAATGCTTCTGACTTAACAAAAACACCTTTATGCTACTAATTAAAACAGCCATATTAGACAAGAAAATGGTGAAGCAGCAGTATGTTCAGTCATGCACAGAAACAGAAAAACCATGGCTGAATATTCCACATTGATTTGAAATATGCCCAAATAGAATAGAACTACTACTACAAGTAATCAGAATTTAGTAACAAAAGAAGAACTCATTTCTATTAGTTTGCAAAACTGGTTGTGGATATTTGAAGAGGGATCAGAGTCCTTAAATCTATTCTTTAAAGGACAAGGTTATGACCAATGTTCTAGCATCCAGTGGTCAAACCATTATAGTACTTGCATAGAAAACAGGAGGGACAACCTGTGGTTAAGTTATTGGGCAAACATTTGGCGCTTTGGAGCCTTATTTGTCCTGGTCATAAACACAAAGCAGGTCACCTTTCATGGGCATTCAAAATTTACTTTTTCAAATACCATTCAGTTGCCACATCAACAATAACAAAAAAATCATATTGGGCAATGCAAGGTTAAGGAGCCACCTTGGAAGTCATGGCTTTCCATTGTTGCTTTGGAGGCACTTGATTCGCCTTTGAAGTTCCGTAGGCAGACTCCTTGCTTACATTTTACAAAGCCCGAAGGTCATGGTTTAGAGAAGGGACAAATTGTTCAAAAGCAACAGAAAGTGTTTGGCAGGTGGATAGGAAAACAGAAGAAAATTAAATTGCAGAATTTATGGCAAAGTGTGTTACAATGGATATTTTCCACTATCTTCATTTTAAAAAATTGCATGGAAGAAACAGAACAAAAATTGCTGCCTTTGGAACCAGTATTAATGATCAGTGCTTCCCAAATTTCTGATCAGTGGGTCTCTTTTTTTCTTGAACTGCAATTGAAATGTATACTTTCTCACATCCACCAAACGTTGATGCTGAGTGTCTGAAAGGAAGGTGTAATCACTTTCATTTGAATGCACAATCTGGAAACCTTGTTTATTATGATCCGGATTACACTGAGAAGTATAATGTTATTCAAGCAAATACAAATACAGCTCTCCTATAGCATTCCTGCAGAATGCACAGAGGATGGGGACAGAAGGGAAACCATGCTACCTGCACAGAATTGTTCTCTACCTAGTTTGACTAAACACAGACACCAATATATTAAAGATTTATTCGGTATTTGTATTCTGTGGATATGTGTCCCACGTTGTCCTCTAGCAGCAAAAACCTGGCATGCATACCATAGGTTTCTCTCTTTAAATTTTTCCCCATGACCAAAAAACAAATGCCAAGTATATTGGGCTGAGAAACAGTGACTGACCTAGAGTTACCTTGTCAATTCCCATGGATTGGGTTAGTGTGAATCTGAACCCGAGTATTTCTGATCACAAAACAAATGTTGAGACTCTAGAAAGAATTCAGAGAAGAGCAATAAAGATGATTAAGGGAATGGAGACTAAAACATAAGAACAGTTGCAAGAACTGGATATGCCTAGTCTAGCAAAAAGAAAAAAACCGGGAGTAACATGATAACACTTTTCCAATATGTATAGGGCTGTCTCAGTGAAGGAGGAGTCAACTATTCTCCAAAATACCTGCAGGCAGAACAAGAAATGGGGAATGGAAACTTATCAAGGAGAGATCCAACCTAGAACTAAGGAGAAATTTTCCGACAAGTGAAAACATTTTTTAATCAGTAGAATCACTTGCTTCAGATTCAGTTTGAAACACTTTCCCTCCATAAAACAAAACAAAACCAGGCAATGTGTATAATATCAAAGTTAGTCTGATTTTGCGGGAGGGAAAATATATTTACTATTAGCCTATTGGGAATTCAGGACAATCTATCAAACAGAGCAATTCTGCTTACCTGGTTAGATGTACTGTGGCTGTGTTCCCATCTATATCCTCTCCAACTTGTAACAGCTGCAGGCCTTTTCTCCTTTTTTTTTTTTAAAAAAACCACTGAATAAAGTGGAAAAGAATAAAGTATACCAACATTAGTGCACTTTTTAGGTATGTTGGGGTAGAGTACCCATAGAACAAGGACATCAACCAAAGCAGTCCTTCCAAAAGGACAGAGAACCATTCATGAGAATCATCAGCAGGCACCAGTATGCAGTTCTTCCATCACATCGGTGGCTCTGACCTCCAACTCAAGGCCAGCTAAAATGCAACACAATCACAGAGACAAAACAGTAGATTAAAAAATTAAAAACAGATGAGAGTTTACATTGATTAAAATATCCAGGATATTAAAAACAAAATCTTACATCAAAAAAATTACAGCATTGGGGGACTAAATATCTATTTCTTTCTTTAGATGTTAGCAGTTGGCTACAAGGTCATATTTCCTTCAGAGAAAGAGTCAAGGAGCTACAACCTGTCAACTCTACAAGGTAGATCAGACGTGGAAACTAACTCCACAAGAGATATTGTAATTCTATGTTGTTGATGTTGGGCAAGGGTGTCAAACTCACATCATCACATGACGTATTGGCACTTTTTTTCCCTTCGCTAAACAGGGCCAGTGTGTGACGCCTGCAGACTGGGAGTTTGACAGGCCTGTTGTAGAGTATAATAACAAATTCTTCAAAGCCCGACAGGCATTCTCTCCTCACCCTGTATACCAAGAAACTCCAGGCAGGAAATCTTCCTCATTCCTTCAATAGAATACTTTCTTCAAGGCCACCTTTGTATTGTTTCACACATTTCTTAAAGATAGACAGGTCTTACCCAGCATGGACAGAATCAAAATCACGTCTATAGGAATGATACTTTTATTTTCCACTTCAGAAACATTAACAGGTTGGAAGTTTTCATCAAACTATGATGTCATGACACCCATATTAAAAGGAGCTCGCTCGCATCATAATCACATGATGCTTTCATTATTTCCCTCCTCTGGCTTTAATCCTGTGGCTTTAATTTATTCAGTAGGCAATCATTTCCTTCCTTCATCCCTCCAAAATATGCCTAATTCACTTATTTCTCAAAAACGTGTAATATGCCCTGGCCTAAACACTCCATTCTCTTCTCTCCCTCTTTCACACCTGTCCATACAAATTTTTACAACCATTTATCTATCCTGTTCTCCAACTTGTTTCCATCCCCATTCTCTCTTTCACTTTCTTTGTGCATGCCCTTCTCTTCCCACACTTTCTCGTATTCCCATGGTTCCTTTCCATTCAGCTTTTATTGTATGATAGGTTCTTTCTTCATGAACAACTTACTTTCTTTCCCTTGTCAACAAGAAGAGCTTTTATTTCTTTTGATCTCAAGTCGTAGGAAGATCTGGAAAGAAGAAAATGGTTGAGACTTGGGGAATAGCTTGTGGAAGCTTAGTATCTCAGGGCATGGCTCCAAGCATTATTCATGTTGCTTAAGACAGAGAGCAGGATTAATAGAGCAATGCAGCCTTCCCTAACCTGGTGCCCTCTGGATAAATTGGACTTTGGCTTTTATAATCTCCCCAGAGTCACAAAAATGAGGAAGAGTAGTTCATTTGATATTTGTTGCTGATGATAGCCTTCCACATAATACTGTTTTTTATTTAAAAGACTATCATGCACAATTTCTCTCAATTCCTCCCTCATACCATACTGGTATGCAACTGCCTAAAAAGGACGGGAATCAAATTTTCAATTGAGCATGGTGCACAGTTGCCTTTTGATGTAGTAGGAAAGATTAGATGATTATACCACCCACACACACCTATGCATCTGGATCTTCTATATAGCTCCTATTCACATTTCCTGCTATGGGTGAGCTAAGCATTTCCAGCAGTGTTATAAATGAGCATCCCAAGTCAGTCTTGAGATCTCCATGCATTGTTGTGCAGATCTGTAACTGGATCCAGGCTGAAGAGTTTTTCAAAGCACTTTTAGGGACACTTCTTTTTCCCCAGCAGAAGGCTCTGTCTTGGTGGTGGCAGCATGGAGGCTCACCAAAGCAGGGGATAACTGGAGATAAACAGGTGCTTTCTTCTTTTTAGAGGCACGTGAGGTCAGCTCTTAGGATTCAGCTGAGACAATAGGAGCCCTTTTGCCTTTCAGCCTTTCCTCCTGACCACCCAGTAGAAGAAAAATCCCTGAGGTTAGGGCAATTTCACTCTGGAAAAAAAAACTGTGTAAACTTTGTATTTCCTATGCGGCTGATCCTTTACTGACATGTTCAACATGATCACAACAAATCATTCTGTGATGTTGGTCCCCCCACCTTCAATATGTATTTTCACATTAGATAACTGCTTCATCTCATTCACTAATATTTTGACAAAAGTAGTTTTTAGAGAAAAAAAGCATGGTTTTTAAATTTTAAATTTAAACACAAGGAATTATACATACATAGAAACATATACATTTGGAACTGAAGCAGAAATGTGATATTTTTGTTTATGCTATAAGTGTACTATCTTGCAATAAATATAGCTGCAAAAAGTTTTAAGATCAGTGAAGCATTTAAATCACTTTTTCAAAGTACACTTATAGTAAGCATTGACACAAAACTTTCTGGAATTAATTTAATTAAAGGCAGTAGCAAAAATGTGCATTTTACACAATGGATCATCGTTTTCATTAATATCCCTCCATCCCAAATAGGATACTCAGGACCTATTTTTTATTAGCTTTTATTGTTACTCACCAAAATGTCTACTGTATGTGACTGCATTTCCTGTGAATGATGTTCAGACTTTCATTGTGCCCTTGTTTTAACTTTTAAACAGTCCTTAATTTATAAATAAAGAAATAAAGCTTTGCATTAACAACAGTACCATAAGTATTTAATGCTTGTAATTTGTAATAGTGATACAAAGGCTCATAGAATTAAATGATTGAAAGGTAAAATACATCAATCACTCTAAAGTAAATGTAAGTGCATTGTAAGGTAAGGTAAATACTTATTGCTGGTGTGCTGCATGCTTCAGAAGGAATCAACATTTATGTAAACCAATATACTTAGTTTTCAATAAATTAAAAAATGACAAATTTCCCATAACAAACTATGTGCATTATCATATTCACAATATACCGATATACTGTGAACTCCAGAATGAATCAGGTAATATAATAGATATTCTTTATTAGTGAATATTGGCTTTTATACAAGTACATGTAGAGTCATATTTGATGCTATCCTTTTTTACATATTTGAATTCTTATACCTGCGTGTTCTATCCCACATACAAAACTGCCCTTCCATGACTGAGCAGAAGGTAAAATATCAGAGAATAACATGACTACAATATATTTTCTCTGAGAAGGATTTTATTTCATTATCATCAAGTATTTTAAAAAGTAGGTGCAGCATATCCTTAAACATATTGCTTATACAGTAGTCTTATTTTGAATCTTGTCTATCCAAATCTGAAAGCTTTAAATCCTCAATGCTAAATGTATTTATTTGGCTGTAAACACCACTGAACAAAATGCAATTTATTTCTGAATAAACATGTAATGAAGAATTGATCTAACTCCCAAGAAAGTAAAATCTATGTGAATACAAGGGGGAAGATTGTACAGTACTAAGCTATTAAAATCAGTTGAACTTAAAGAGTAGAACATTCTTTAAGTGATTTCAGTCTGACTTTTTCCATTGTGTTAAGAAAAGGGACTGTTCATCAAAATAGCAGATTCCTGGTGGGGTGTTTAAAATTTCAACAGAATTTGGCTTGAGATCTGAGAATGGGATGTGGAAATACTAAATGTATTTTTCAAAAAATGTGCCTGAAACCTTGACAGCAAATAAATACAGTAAACATGAATGGAGACTTTAGTGAATAAACCCACACCCCAAGTTAGCTGGAATTGCTGCAGCTGTGTTCTTATCTGGCTGGAGGAAGAACTACCACAACAAAGGAGGCTAAGAAGCCCTGGCTGATGCATGGGAAAGCCATTGGCCAGCAATTGTGGCTGCCCTTCTGCTGAGCAAATAGTTCAAACTGTTCATTCCCATCTTCTATTCTCTCCCCGGTACATTGTTTGTGTCCTTGCATTTCATTCTGCAAGGAAGATTGCTCTCTGGGCCTATAAGCAAACAGTCCAGAAAAAGAGCCAACTAGCCTTCTCTTTTCCCTGGAGAACTAGCATTTTTACTTCCAGCTCCAAGCTGTCAACATGCTAGAGAGTTAATGTCAGTATCGTGAATTAATTGCTTTAAGCTGGAGCAGTCAAAATGTGCACCAAATGCCCAGAATATGTTTATCAATAATGTTTCCTCTTTTTATTCTTTTTTCCCTACCCCCCCCCCCTTTTTTTTTTCATCTACCCTGCTGCTTTTTTCTGCTCAAATTGTCAGCCTAACTATAGGTTACATTGGCTAAATATAAATCACTTACAGTGAATTCTGAGCAGTTCACAAGGTATCATCAAACAAAAACAGAAACACTGACATGTTCTGGGCTCGGAATTGTCCCTGTCATCATTTCAGAAATTCCACATTATAGCCTTAACTGTAGGAACAAGGTGTGGAAATGAGCAAGTTAGGAAAAAAGCAAGATTATATTTACTCATACATATCTTTGCAAAATTAACTTTGCAAATGGTGTAGGAATAACAAAGGAAAAAGGGGATATGAATGGTAAATGGATTTATGTTTAAACATGCTATATTTTAAAGTGCTCCCTGGTGTGAATGGCCCTCTTTAAGAGAATGAAATAATAAACCAATTTATATACCAATAGAGAGCTGAGATCCTGAGTGCCGTTGTGTAAATTTTCCCCCTTGACTTTTCATTATCTACCTGTGCAAAATCAATCTATATGTATGGGATCAACATAAAATTGGAGAGATAAAAGGAAAAATAAAATGTGCTTTGCATATCCTGGAGATAACAGGCACTGTTTCTTATTCTCTACTGGTTTCCAGGACTATGCATTTTATTTTATTATTTTATTTTATTATTTATCTATCAGGCTATAAAAATAAAAGAAAAAGATAGGGCGATGTGGTCCATGTTTACTTCTTTGCTGGAAATATTGATTCTGTTAAATGAACTGTGGTTAATAAGTAACCAAGGAAATATCAGCTTAATTTTGCCTGTAATTTATTGCAAAACAGTATGAAGTGTGCTGCATATGGGCTTTGCAAGAAAGGTCTATAAAATACAAACTATAGATATCAAACATACTTATTCATCCAGTTAAGAAAAGAAAAAGGGAGTTTGCCACTGAAAATATTGAGACTTAATCACACTTAATGTTGTTGGATATTGCCTTCTATTGCAGAAAAAGTGCATGGCAATGAAACACAACAAGAGGGTAGAAAAACATTGCATTTTTCCATCCTTGGCCCAAAGGTACTTTTTTCAAGAGGCAACTTTCTTGGGGTTGAGTCTGTGTTGTCTGCATCTCAAACTGAAGTGCAAATGGTTCCTGTAGTCTGCACTTTTTCTGGACAGACAAATCCCCAAGTGGCCTCAACAACTCTCTAAAATAGGGGTGTCAAACTCAAGGCCCACAGGCCGGATCCGCCCACAGGTGCTTAAATCTGGCCTGTGGAGCTGGCCAGGAAATATCAAAGAACCAGCCCGCGGAGCCTCTGCTGGCCAAAACGGGCTGTGTGGCCTCCACGCAGCCCATTTTCGGCCTCCATGGCCTCCTGCAGCACTCTGTCGGCCAAAAATGAGCTGCGTGAAGATACTACGAGGCCCCCACATGACCCATTTTTGGCTTCCAACAGCCTCCAGCAGCACTCTTGCCAGCCAAAAACAGCCCTCGAAGAAATCCAGTTTGACACCCCTGTTCTAAAAGTATGCAAATGACAGGAATATAAATCCTTCCATTCCCCACCATCCAGTTAGAGCTGAAGAAACGTCTTGGATGAGAAGCAAAACGTCTTTGAATAAAAGCAAAAAAGTCCCATTGCCTCTTGAAAAAAGCACCTTTGCAACAACCATGACCTGGATGACTGAGAATCTCCTTAGATATTTAGCTATGCACTTTGGGGTGAACACCCTTTAAATGGTGCAGGAGTAAGAATGGATTTCCCAAAAAATTGCAGACTACAGGAACCATTTGCACTTCAGTTTGAGATGCAAACAACACAGACTCATCCCCAACAGCCTGTGCCTGAGTTCAACAATGAAGAAACACAGGGCTGAAAACATCCTGCAGAAAGCACAGCTCCACAACACAGCCCTTTCAGCAGTTCTAAGAAGACTCCACACCCTTTTGCACTACTCAGGTGACCCTGAGGACACAGACAAACCTCCAAGTGGCCTCAGCAACCCTCTAAAGGAATGCAAATAACCAGCTGTCTGCAAGGAATATAAATTCTTCCATTCGCCACCATCCAGTCAGAGCTGAAGAAGCTTCGTGGATGAGAAGCGAAACGTTTTCATAGAAAAAACAGAAAGTCAAGTTGCTTCTTGAAAAAAACCTTTGGTACAACCATGACCTTGATGACTGATGCAAGAATCTCTATATACACCCCATATTTCTGTTCTGGCGAGTCTTCAGCACAACATATTTGAGAATCTGAATACTTGCAGAAAAGTATCAGGAAAAGAACCATTGACTATCACTGTGCAGCATCTCATTTTATATTCTAAGCTGAAGACCGTTTTACAGCATTATAGTTGATATGAAGTATACGACTACTAACATTGTAATCTGCAGAGACCCGTATTCCAAATAAAATACTTAAATTCATCAATAGTCAGTAACCATACAGGTACAGTATGTATTAAGAGTTTACAGAAGACATATAGTTGCTGGGAGTTGGGCAGCATATAAATGTTATAATGAAACCGAAGCCACAAAGCCACGCATTATAATATTTGAAAAACAAGGATATTTACTCCTTTAAGTCAGATCAATTTTATTAAAACTTCTGCCCACTCAGCAACCAGCTAAAATGATGGGGGTCCAACCTACTTAGTGTTTAAACCTGTCTTTTATTCTATGAATAAGTCTTTTGATTGTTTTCCCAATAATCCATTTCATGGACAGAAATTCACGGCACTGTTCTCATTTTTACACTCATTAAAATGAGTGTAATGAAAAATTGATAAATTTTGAAACGTTCTTGGATAGCTAGTTGAAACAGCAGTCCGGAGGACAGCTATGAGCCAATAACTTAATTTAATTCCCATGTGCATATGCATAACTGAGGTGCTTTGTTAGCTTCTTTAATCAGATATGTATTCTATGCATTTAGCACAGAAACCTGACGGACCTATTTCCTTCAACTTGTGTAAGGTCAAATGGAGATGTGAGATGATACATATATGCATTGTCGATAGCATTTCCTCATACTTGACTCCTAGTAAAGCTTTTCATACACATACAGTAGAAGCATAGAAGCTTAGTTGTATTTGGAACTGCAGAAAATACAATTATTTCAGGTCTGCAACATCTTTGACAGAAATCATATTGACAAGTATGCTGACGGTCTGCTGACATGTCTATAAGAACAACATCTTTAAGCTCATATGTTGCAGAGAAACTTCTGCAAAGGCTGAAAGCTTCATGACATCTGAAATACTTCCTGTGCACAATTGATTTTTTAAGTGCAAAATCCTATATTCATAGTCACAATTATCATAGTGCAAAATCCTATATTCATAGTCACAATCTCATATCAGGTTACCCATAGAATTAAATATACACAGTTAAGGTGTTGATAATTAAGATCCTTGATATGTTTAATTGAAGAATCTTTCAAAAGAGGGATTGTAAAGAGGCAAAAATAAAGAGGAGACATGACAAATCAGGAGAAATGTGCTATGAAAATGTGTGTGTGAGAGAGAGAGATGGGGGAGGGGAAATAGAGAAAGAGAGAGAGAGAGAGAACAGAAGCAGCTTAGAAAAATGTAGGTTTATGTAAACATGCAATTACTGAGCTTCCTACCTAAATGAATTCACAGTTGGAGATTCAATGAAGTAGTTGTCATTATTACATCCCAATGTTTTGTTTGATGCTAAACTTTCATGAGAGTGGTTTTGGAAATAAAGTACTGTACTATTGAGGAAGAGAGAGGATTTATTTGATATCAGGGGAGGTAAGATAATTGCAAGCCTTAAGGGGTTTTACTACCTGTTCGGAAGAAGAAATTGAAAAACCTAATGGGATAATCCATTGTATTTTGTGGTGAAAAAAGAAATAGAGAGACAAAAAATAACAAAGAATATTATGCATTATTAAAGGAATGTTTAAAAAATATATAAGCACAATGTAATCATAACTCTTAAGATCAGAAAGAGATGATAATGGAGATATTTAAATATTAAATGTGCACAATATTAGGGAATTTTTTGTTTCAATATGAACTCATTAAAATGCTTCTTTATTCAACCTACATGTGACCATATTGACCAGATGTCACGGTATGCCTGAAAAGGCAAGAAAACCTTTGAAAGGAAAAGCCTACAAAAAAAGATTCTTAGATATTGTCCAGCTGGGGTATTCCTACAGCTAGGATACAAAGGCTTATGTGAAGCTCTTTATCAATCTGAAATTCCAAGCAAATGTCACAATCAAAAAGTGAATTCCATACATTTAAGGTTGACTGAAATTCCAATTCATCTTAGTATTATAGACTAGATGTAAGAACAAATTGCAAATGTCTGTGGGCAAAATAATCTCTTGGTGGGAAGAAACAGTCTAGCTACCCTATTTTGTTATCTAAAGACGGCTACTCAAATGAAATAATAGATAAGAATGGCGTAGTAAAACTGCTCTTTTTTTAGACCTAAAGTTGTTAGAAATGGAAATCTGATTTTCCTATCTAATTTTTCAATCATGGGGAAATTACTATGCATAATTGCCAGTTTAGTTTACACCTATTTAGACTGACACTCCCAATCAATCCCTATATCCAGTTCAGAACAAACACATGCACCGCTCAATTCAGCTAGCAAAAATGTAGCTTGGCATTCATGTATTAAACATAAGCTGACATTAAAAAACAGTTAAGCACAGGCAAACGAGACACAAGGCAGGCAAAAGTAAGAGAAATGCAAGAATTCACATTATCTGTATTTATCTATTAGAAATAACAGGACGGTACCTCTATACTGTGCCATGAAAAAAAATATTTAGGAATGATGTATCCAACAGCAGTAAGTGTCAGCGTTCCAGAAAAACCCAACTACAGGCATTTTCTCAAAGTTCCCATTTATTAGAGCAGCTATACTGGCACATCAGGGAAAACCCGGAACTCTCCGATTCAGGTTTTCCCTCAGTAAATCAAAAACCCAAATCCAGCCCCTGCATCCATCAGTCCATCACATAGTCCAATCACAATCCGTCCCAACTTGAAAGACCACTTCAACCACTCCTCCTCCAGATGCAGAAATACCATGACCTTGACCAAAAAGAAGAAAGGTATTACGTCTAACTACATTCCCTCTACTGAATCCCCCCTCCTAGTTTCCCAAGCACAAGAAGGTGGCAGCGTGGAAGCTTCCAGTGTTAATATGGCTTCCAAAGCTGACAGTAAGATTATCTATAGATCTGGATATAGAGTTATAGCCAAAGACTGACTGGTATTCGAAGTAGAGAAAAAATGTTTGCAAGGCAAGAAGAAAACATCTCTTTGAATCTTCTTTAAATAATAAAGAATCAGAAATCATGGTAAATGTAACAATAGAGATGCAGCAACAGTCACAACTTTGCAAATAAAAGTATACCAGACATAATGTGAATTTCAATTCCACAGGCATAATGAGCTATGCATTTTTGCACATTCTTTAAGTCAGTGGACTTTAGGTACCTTGATTCAAAAATAGTTGCAATATAAAGCACCGTTTTGGTTAACTTGAGGAGGCAAAGAGATAAACCCAATGACAGTTTTAGTAGTATACAAGAATATGCTTGAAAACACCTAAGTTGAAATAGCATACCAAGTCCTTACATATTTTTGCAAATATTTTTATGCTTATAATTCATGCAATTTTGATGCTAAAGTCTATCATTTTTACCAGATGTCTTATCGGATCCACCTGGTTTGAGAATTCAGCATTATTAAAAGTTCTACAAAATTACTTGAAATGAGAAAGTGACATTGTGATGGGTCTTTTTATATTTGGCAGCAAGGAATTCTTGTACAAATTTTGATTGCACATGACACATGATAGAGGAAACCATCAGAACTAGTCTATTAGAATACTGCCCTGATAGTATCTCTAAAAACTAAGGCAAAGGAATCTACGTGGATTTAACCCACCAGTCATTGCTGACTATAGAGACTCATTTCCATTTCAAGGCCATTGAGCCATCATTGTCTGAGGACAGTGTTCTGTGGTTATGTGGCCAGCATGACATCATGGAATGCTGTTACTTTCCCACCAAGTGGTACCTATTTATCTACTCACATTTGCATACTTTCAAATTGCTAGATTGGCTGAAGCTGGGGTGAGAATGGGGTTTCACCCTATCATGTGGAGCTTGGGTCTTGAATTTGTCCTGCTGACTTTCTAGCTGACAAGCCCAGAGTCTTAAACATTGAGCTACCACACCACTCCAACTCTAAAAAAAAAAGGGTAAATCAGTGGTGAAATCCATTTTTTTTACTACCGGTTCTGTGGGCGTGGCTTGGTGGGCATGGTATGGCTTGGTAGGCGTGGCCTGGTGGGCATGGCAGGGGAAGGATCGTGCAAAATGTCAATTCCCATCCCATTCCAGGGGAGGGATACTGCAAAATCTCCATTCCCATCCCACTTCAGGGGAAGGATACTGCAAAATCTCCATTCCCACCCCACTCCAGGGGAAGGATACTGCAAAAATCTCCATTCCCACCCCACTCCAGGGGAAGGATACTGCAAAAATCTCCAT
>JANHFK010010665.1:50602-63361 GCA_036250565.1 Sibynophis collaris | reverse complement strand
ACTGCAAAATCCCCATTCCCACCCCACTCTGGGGCCAGCCAGAGGTGGCATTTGCCGGTTCTCCAAACTACTCAAAATTTCTGCTAGCGGTTCTCCAGAACCTGTCAGAACCTGCTGGATTTCACCCCTGCATGTGGGAGTATGGTGTGAAATCTTGTGCTCTGGCTAGCAAATAACTTAGCACCATGGGGAAAAACTGAAGCTGTTGAGACAGTTCATCATGTTGGTTCCACATGCAGTTTGGGAACCCAAAGACATGGCAAATGGACACTTTCTTCCTAACTTGATCTTTTTTTGGGGGGGGGGGGGGAAGAGGTTTCTTTATTGGTTACTTGAGGAAACAATACAACTAGTGATAGAGCCTGAAATGGCATATTTTACCTTCCAATAAAATGTCGGTTAATCCACATTGAGGTATGATTGCATAAAACAATAAATGATAGCATTATCTCTTATTACTTTTTTAAAGTAACATCCTACTGATAATTCCTTCTTTTTGAAAACATGTACGCTACCCTGAATTGCACAAAAGTGGAAGATAAATCTAACAATACTTTTTTTAAAAATCATTTTGACGAAGCTTTGATTAAATATTTGCCCCTTGCAAAGATTTTGGCCTAGGGGGACTGGGTTGGGCCTTCTGTTGTTTGTTCTTTATGGGTTTTTTTTTAAATCAAAACATTCCTACATTATCTTTCAAATTAGGATCCTTACAAAAACAATTCCAAAATCTCTCTATTTTCCAACAAGAACAACTTAGAGCAGATTCTTTATACACTTTGGTACCCATCTAAACATCAACCACTGCTTCGGTGGACAAAGTCCCACTCTTTCCTTGCACCCGGCAAGGCCTGACTCTGCACCGCCTAGACTAGGCCGTCTGAATAGTAAACCGATCCCGTTTTAAAGCGAGCCTTTTATTTTCAGGCTCTTCCAGGGCCAGCCGGGCGGGGAGCATTGGCGAACGTCAAGCCAGCAGCTGCTAATGAGTTAGCCAATTGCGACTTCCAATTAGCCTCCTGGCAATTAAACGCGTTTATGGGATTAACACTTAGCAATTCTGCCCAACGCTTGGACTGAGCAGGGAATGCGTGCGCCGCTAAGGTTTGACTGGAAAGATCCAAGTCGCTTTTGCAGGATTTGAAGTCAGACAAAGGACTGACTTCAAATGCCAAAGGCTCACTCGGCATCCGCTTTCCCTGTTCGCGCTTCAGAGCGTGGAGCAAAAAGCAAGGTTACTTACGACAGTGCAGGCTGATAAAGCAACTATTTCCCCCTAATTTCAGGACGGGCAATGGCGGGGGAGAAAAGTCAATAGGGAACTTCCTAGAAAACACCCCAAAGTAGATTTAGGCTGTAAACAAGGAAGTAAGTCCGCATTACTAGAAAGAAGCTATTTTCACAGCGGGAGAGCTGTGAGAAGAAATAACAGCGATTTGCTCTCTGGGATAGAAAGCATCTTCCAATAGTGCCCTCTCCACATCAACCCAGTTAACAGTCTTCTGCTACAATCCAATCCATGCAAAGGACGCCAGGCTGGAGAAGAATGACCCTTGCCGATGGATTGCGAAGATGTTACTCTAAAAATCGTCATCTCTATAAACTCCCATTGAAAGAAAAAAAAGAAAGGTAGTGGGTGGGGCGGATGAACCAGGGAAAGGAGTTCTTTCAGAGCCTTGATTTCAATGGAAGACCCAAGGCACGGTAAAGGGCTCCCAGTTATACCACTCCATCTTTTGTCTTACTCCTTGGAAGTAATAGAATGGCAGTGCCTGATGTTACAACTAGAAAGGTTTACTTACAGTAATATTTCTCAATCCTGATTACTTTTAAGATGTGTGGACTTCCACTCCTACAATTCTCCAATCAGTTGGCTAGGTAATTCTGGGAGTTAAAAGTCCACACGTCTTATGAACCATTTTTATATAACACGTCCTCATGACATTGCCTTCTTGTCATCCTGAGCCACCAGCAGGGACAGCTTAAAGTCACTTAGCTGTTCTAGTTTTAAAGTAGCATTATTTCTCTTCTTCTGATAGTTTTGGTATGGAAATATCTACATTTCCTTGACAATGGGATGGATGGTGGATGATGGTCTCAGGGCTGGGATCAGCACTGCTCCTATTAACCATTTAAAGACTTCTGCAAGAAAAATCCTTTCCCTCCAAGGCCATTTTTACTGAGATTCGGTAGAAACTGGACATCCCCCCCCCCCCAAAGGCATCTAGTTTCCCGTGTGATGACTTCTGGTCCCATGAGAATCCAGAACTGACATTGGGAATATCATACCATTTTCTGTAGTCCCAAATATATTAATTAACAGTAATCTCAAACTGCATTGCAAATGCAAATGAAATTTTGGCACTTTAATGCAGATATTGGTTGCAGAGAGAGATGAGAAGAGAGTGATGGGTAGATCTCAATACATGTAAAAAATGACTTGGTAAAATGCATTTGTGACAGTGCAAATAGACATTAATTCCTATAAGCACAGTTTAATAATGGAAGATCCCAATGTATCTGTGCAAACAAAACACTATGGGATCTCTATTGATCAAATTGCATCCAGACTTGGCTAAACATCAGAGGATAAGTAACTGAGTTGGTTATAACCATTACTATGTATAGGGAATTCTCTGGTGTGGAGTATATAGTAGAAGGTCTAAAATTATATTCTATCTAAGAGGCAATGGAGTCAGAATATATTTTGCCTGCAATTTGAGGAGTTGTATCAATTATATATTTTTACCAAAATTGGGGCATATACCTGGCAATTGAGGCAAAGATATCTATTCTAGTATACCATATTGCCAACAGAACTAAGGAATGAACCAGTGATTAAATCAATTTTTTTTTACTACCGGTTCTGTGGGTGTGGCTTGGTGGGCATGGCAGGGGAAGAATACTTTAAAATCTCCATTCCCACCCCACTCCAGGGCAAGGACACTGTAAAATCCCCATCCTGTCCCCACTCCTGGGGGAAGGATATTGCAAAATCTCTATTCCACCCCACTCTGGGACCAGCCAAACTACTCAAAATTTCCGCTACCAGTTCTCCAGAACCTGTCAAAACCTGCTGGATTTCACCCCTGGAATCAACCATGAAGAAGAACCTAAAGTGGCTATGATAAGCAAAGCAATTGTCTGAGTTCTCTAACTTTGCTGTACTCTGTCTTTAGCACGTCACACCTGGGAGGAAGAGCAGAGAAGGAGGAATTATTAGTATACCTTCTGGTGATATTACTTTTATTTTATTTAGAATTTCTTTCCTGTTCTTTTCATTTTTTAATGTAATCACTAATTTTTGATTGCAAAGTTTTCCGAGTTATGCTCTGGTAGGAAAAGGATAAGTGGCCCAGAGACGTTACCAGTATGTTACTTGAAGCTCCATCAATACCAATGGGGTAAGCGCAATAAATTTTTACACTTTGAAGCTACTAATTGATAATCAAAATAAGGCGCAAAACCTTAATAGCACAGAACTAAAGACATCAGAGTCAACAAGGGTGTTTAAAATGGATGAAACCAGCTTTCAAATGATTTTTTAAAAATGGGCTAGCTAGAATGAAGTCCACCTTGGTGGAATTGAGAAATAATATTGTGATAGTTCTGATGCTGATGTACACTGCGAGTGAGTAAGTAAAGAACTTCAGGGCAGTATGCTGTTCTCCTGATAAGACCATGTCATTGCAGCAAGGCCTACAATTTATTAAAAATCACTAGTGAGGAAAGGATCCAGGAGTAGAAATTAATTTGGATTAATTATATATAAGTAAATGATTTGTACTTGTAAGGTATACTTTCTGCCCTCCTTTTCCCAAAATTCTTTTCTGCATGTTTTTTTTCTGGTGAAATATGTGCATTTTTATGCTGCCAGCTTGAATCCAATCATAGTTTATTTAACTTCTTTCACAATTTCAGTCTAGTTGTTCCAGTTATTTATTAACCCAGTTAGCCAATGGCTCAGTCTTATGTCAGGCTATATTTTCATTTAGGTGTTTGATTGCCTTTATGTGGACAATATTTTAAAAAGAGACTACCACCAATAATGATTTTAACAGGTACCCTTATTTGTAAGTGGTATACCTCTGAATACTAAATGTTAGGTTCATGGATATTATTTTAAAACAGATTAATAGTTGTGGTGATATTTCACAAATGTCCTTATTCATTAGCAGTAGCACTCTGAATACTAAAGTCAAAGATACACCACTAAGGAGGCTATTGCAGAGTTACTTTAATTGTAGGCTTCCTAGAAGCATTTGATGATCACACTGAAAGCAGAATTTGGTTGGAATACAGTTCTGTTATGATTAATATTTTTCAGGTAAACTCAGAAATTATCAGGAATCAGCTAAGACGACTAAAACTCTCAGTGACTGAAGTTCATTGGAACTTTAGCCAGCACTCTTTTAATTTTAAAGTAAAATGGTGGAATGCTCCTTATTTCCCATCCTCTGCCATCCTCTGCCTATATGAAATTGAAAAGAAAAGAATGAGCCTGTCAGTGCTTGGAATAAGAAACTTCAGAATTTAGTTTCTCCTTGGGCTCAACTAGAGATCTATTATCCAATCCTATTTGGCAAGGATTGGAATCCCTGGATTTAAATACTTGCATGCAATCTGCACTCTTATGGAGAATTTTGGGATATAACTTTAACCCATTAACCCATGAAACGTTTACACTGTGACATAACCTCATTTTTAAAAGTGCATCTAAATTGGTTTTGAGGATCAGTTGGGGCTCTATCAACATTAATTGGGATTGACTCAGTTCTGAGGGAACTACTTTTAAAACTTTTGCAGAATTAACTATTATTTATTTATCTATCAAATTTCTACACAGCCTATCTCACCTAAGTGAGATTGATTTACTTCAGAGGATTTCTTGAAAACGCAGTCAACAAGCATTTATTACTGCAGTGGTTCTTAAACTGTTGGCCCAATTACCCTTTTTCCTAGTCCTGGCTTACCAACCAGTTGTTTACAACCTTTTGAAGTTATGATGGCCATGGTACCTAGCCATTGTAAATGGATGCGCCACCTTCCCCCTGCAGTCATGTGATTACGTGTTGGGCGGGTTAGCCGTTGCTGATTACCAGCAAAAAAAAAAAAAAAGCCCATTCAAATGAATTGGTTCACTTAACAACCATTGCAAAAAAGACCAGAAAATGACTTCCAGTCATCTGGATACTTCAACTTAGGACCACAACAACTTACAACTGTAATTCCAGGCTCAATTATAGTTGTAAATCAGAAGAACTTACAAGCACTACTTTAATGTTATTACCCAATCCTCCCACTCCCCCCAGGCTCTGTTGTTTATACAAGCATCATAAAAGAGCAGTCCCAAAATGGATCTTGGATTCACAAACAAGAAATTAAGAACTGCTCCATTATCCCTAGGATATGCCCAAATTACCCTCTTAGAGGTAATTACCTCGGTTTAAGATGCACAATGTTATTAAGTGTATTAGGTCCAGATGTGATTACTGCTTCTGAAGTTTCACATTGTTAGAGATTTGGGAATAATTAGTTGTGGCTCCTAAAACAATAACTGTTTTAGCAAGTTCAAGGAAAATGATCTTAGTAAGTTATTTCTGTGGCCTTGAATAATATATTATCTCCAGTCTTGTAAACCAATAGAAATTTGAATTAAACAATATAAAATTTATTTCCTTTAATCTTAACATTTTACTAATAAAAGAAAAATGTGTTCCATGTATACTGAATGCCTCAAAGAACATTCAAGAAATAACTAGTTACAATCACCCTATTGTCGAATGTGTAATTTAGTAGGTGGAATATTCATTCATATGGTTTGAGCTTCTCCTATTGTTGTTTCACTTTAAACAGACATCAACAGGATTGTTAGCATGACTCTGGGTCAAGCAGTGTATGTTAAGGATTCATGTTCTTTTTGTCTATATTTCCAATATCAAGAATTATAGATTCTTCAGGCACAGAGTTTCACTAAAAATTATACAACACTGGAAAGAGAAATCTATATGTGGTATGTAGCAATAGATTATCAGAATGATAACATGTGAAATAATATTTTCAATTAAGAAGCAAGGCTTTTAAATGGCATAACATTTTTATATTTGTTCTATTTATAACCCTCTTTTTCTTTTTAAATTTTTTTTACAATTGCTAAGCTTATCAGTTCTGAGATGTGTTGCTCCTCTCATACTGTTATATGTATTGTATTTTTATTTTTATTTTGGTATTATCAAATAACATTTTTTAAAAAAGAGTAGATCAAGTTAGGACATATCTAGAAGATATTAGTAGCATTCAAATGCATGAGGCACTACTTGCAGTCTCAAGTAACAAAGCACGGACAAGAGACTGTTCTTCTTGTTCCTCCTATCTGTAACAAGAGGTCATAAAGATCCAACATATAAAACACCATGTAAAAGATTAACAGTTCCACTCAATCTAATTTGATAGATAAATTAAATTAAATTCAGGTATAAATCACTGTCACGCATTAAGACACTTGAGGCTGAGTCTCCTGAGAACAGTTAAAGAGAAATCAGAGAGTGGGTGGGAGTAAATAGGCACTATATATAACAGTAACTGAATTAGCTGCATTGAAGATTTCAGATTCTGGTAACTGGGGGATGTGCTCTCCTGCAGTAGCATGGTGACAAGAACCTTGAATCCAGCACAGAGCAGAGGCAAAATTCTAGATGTATTGTGCTATAAACTAAACTGAAATAAAAGGGGTGCTGCATAAAAGTTGGCTTTGGGCAACCCCAGCTTTTTGCAGAATTCCTGGTCTGATTCTGGCATCTTCAGGTAGGCATGGGGAGAAAACAGGCCTGAAGCCCTAGAGAGTTGTTGGCTGTCAGTGCCAAGTTATTGTCGTTTTCATAAATTTACTACTTCTTTTAAGACATCATTATCTTTAATTCAAGAATCTTCATAAATCATGGGTGGCAGATACTATCCTCAAGGAAGTGTTCCTTCTAAAACTGCAGCTCTTCTAGCATGTACATCTGGGGAGCAGAGCAAACTGCAAATCAATAATTAAATAGATGCATATGCTTTCTCTATAAAAAGAATACTCTCTGGGTTCAGAATTAGTATTTTATTTGTGACCATCATTTTTCTTCTTTATTTATTTATTTTATTTATTTATTTTCTGTTTCAAATTCTGTTTCAATTTGTCTAAATCTTAAAAAACTTACTATTGCAGATGCAGTCATTACATAGGAAGGATTCAATAACAAATAATTTCAACATGAAATAATGATTTAGGGAAGTTATCACAATCAATACACAAGAAATTCCTGAAAATCCCAAGAGCATTCCCTTAAAAAAAGACTCTCTGAAATCAATAGAATTGACAGCATTCCCATATCCATATCTGCTTATAAGTCCAAGCCTAGGAAGTTCAATGTCCCTCTATAAGTCCTGTAATTATGTACCTTAATTCCTCAGTGTTCAAGAAACAAGCATGATCCAAAGTTAGGTTTACTAGTTTTATGGAGGGTGGAGGAAGTAGACAATACAAATCATCCTTGCATATTGCTGGAATTCTTAAAGGGATATAATTTTGAGCAATGCTTACACAGCCTTCAACATCACAATTAGAGTGAATTCCAATCACTAAATTGTTGGTTGTATGATTTATTAGAAAGCAATATTTTTACAGCCTATCTTAAATTGTAGTTATCTTTCTGTTTTTAGAACATTGATGCATGCTGAAGCAATAGTTGATGTAATAATTCTTACTATACAGGTTCATAAAGAATAACAGACCATTTCTGCATTTCAAACATTAGAACATCTCTCTGCCACTAAACCAATATTGCCTTAACAAGTAACTTTTCAACTAAAACAAGCTTTAGAGGGAAGTCTGATTCAAAATAGTGCAACTTAATACTAAATGGGAACTAGGAAAAACTGAAAATAATGTCAATGTCAATGTTTATTCAAAAATAAAACATGTTTTCAATTTTTCCACATTGGGTTAACAGCCACAGCAAATAAATCCACCAATAATGAAAGAATGTTTGCTACCTGCATCTGATCCTGGAATCTACTTTATCAGATTGGATATTTGACCAAATACACTAGTTGCCTGTCTTCAGCTTAGGCAGTGATATATTTCTTTTTTAAGATGCCAGGAGTTTTTTTCTACTTTTTGGTGATCTCTTCAAATTTTATTTAAGGTCACAGAAAAAAATCCCTGGCCTATTGATATGTAAGTGAAAGAGTTAAGCAATGTCCTCAGTTTCACTTAGTTAAATTAAAAGACATCAGTGTGCCTTATTTGAAACATGCAATTTTCTTTCTTTTTTTATGGATTATTTAAGTACAACATTTCTTCTGACTGTGCCTTCTTTATAAAACTGTCTTTTCAAAATCCCGCAGGCAAAACTTCAATAATACATTTCAACTGGAGCTCCATAAGCTGATACCACTAAATCGTTCTTGCCTTTGTTTTCAATTGGATTTGCATTTTTTCTGAAATAGTTAACATTCAATTTCATGCTTGGTTTCTACAGTAAACATTGAGGCTTTTTGTCATTGCCTCACTGCATTCCCTGTCTTGAACCAATAATAAATAGGTTTTTCTGAGACCTGGTTGTACCAGGTGTCTCAGACAGTACTATTGATAAGCTGCTCCTGGAAATAGTTTTGGAAATTAAAATAAAATTCCTCTGAACCAAGACTTGTCTTCCTCTCAAGTCCCTGAAAGCTCTTCAGAACAGTGATCTTTAGGCTGAAGCTGGCTCACACACATTCTAAAGTTCAGCCTGACTTGAGCTAGTGGTGCAAGTTGGTATTCTAAATGTCTGCTTTTTGACAACACGCAAGTCTTCAGATTAGTGGGCAATAGTTGGGCCAATGCTCCAAGTGATGGCACTGACATATGCATACAACTATATAACAGTACCCAAAAGTCCCTTAGTATCACTTCAGCTAGCAACCAGTTCTGGGGTTCTCCACCAACAGTAGCCTTCTTTCCCAACCCTCACCCAGCAAGGCGTTTGGAGCAATAGCACTTGGAGCCAACTTCTCTGAACAGCATCAAGGTACTAGAGGAGTTGAAGTAGCTCAGCCTAACCACTGGCTTTCCCCTATGAACAATGCATGAAAGAGGGTCTTGAAAGGGAAGACAATGAGCCTGATGGTTGAGATTGGCTTCTGTCAAGTTTGTCATTATGGAGAGGTATGATTTCTGTGTGTCCAGAAGGACCAGTGGTGGAGGAGGAGGCATGGAGGGCAGAGTTTGATCTTTCAGTAAGGACAGCTACTCTCAGTTGGGGGCCCCTTTATGATTATCAGGAGCTCCATGTATATAATGTGCTTCAAAGCTTTTACATTTGTGGCCTTCCTTCACATCAAATCATGCCAGATGAAGACTTGGAATCAAGCCTAAACCTTTTAGTTCCATCATCTGGGAAATAGGCCAGTTTTCTTGCTCCATCACTCCTTGCTTAGGAGGCAAGAGAAATTACACTCTTATTGGTTTTTTTTTTCCAAACTTCAACTCAAGCTGTGACTGTCTGTCCTTGATCTAATGCAATCTTGTGTCATTCTCTGACTGGTACACATATCACCTTAACCCATCCTCTAATTTATGTGGAGGACGCATCTACCATAGTTACTATGGGTTATTCAGCAAACTAAAATATTCCTCTGACTTCATGAAATATGTAAATCAATCCAGTGAGAGAGAATCTAGACTGAATTTTTTATACATTTAAATCAGTGTAACTGAATTCCGTAATCTGCATCTTTGTTATTAGTCTTCCAATCAAAGTTTGTGATACAACAGAAATTAAACATCATGGCTTTTCTGCTAACAATGGAACTCACCTCTACTGCAAAAAGATGAGCACAAATCATTCATCCTCTTCTCTTATCTTCCTGTTCTCTTTCCAGGTTTCTGCTTCACTTTTGCTCCTTGGGAGTCCATTTCTTGTGCATTCAAAGGCAAGACTTAAGGCTAAGAAATTCCTTCCAATAGTGAATCAAAGGTCTTTGTTTCAGAGAATTGTTTAATTCTGCAAAACCATGACTCATCAAAAGCCCTGACCCAGGAAAACATTTGGACCTCTACCATCTGCCCCTCTCCAAGGTGCAGCAGGAGCACCATCATCCTTTCAAGTCAACAGAAGGGAAACCTGAAGTACTGAAGATAACCTTGAGGCAAATCTACTTGCCCCCTGGTTCAGCATCTGTCCTAACAGACCATGAAAATTTCATAGGATAACATAGGCATTTATGTTGTCCAAACCTGCCCACCCTGCATGTGGCAGGACTTTATGGGTCTGCTAAGATTGGGGGAGGGGTATTTATGGAATTTGTGCAGGAAGATCTTTTTTTTTTTAACTAAAAATGGGAGGCCATTTTAAAAATAATTTTATCATGGGGGAGGGGAGGCATGCCTGTTCAAAAATTCTCAGTTCAAGGTGCCATTATTTCTAATAACCAAGTCTAAACTGATGAGGTTGCACAATTTATTATAAGCTCAAAGTCATCTTAACTAATGTTTGTGTAATTTGCAAACGCTTCTAAACTTGGTTTAGTGATAAAGGCTCCAGACTAGAAGTTCAAGTTCCATTTTAGCCATGAAAATCAGCTGAGTGATCTTTGGCCAGTCACTCTCCCTCAACCCAATTTATCTCATAGGATAGCTGTGGGGACCATAGTTTGTTGGATACGTTTGCTGCCTTGAGTTATTTGTATTAACAACTTTAATTAATATTAAAACACAGGGCGACCGGGGCAGAAATAAAATAAATGTTTGTCGTTTAGGCAAAATTGAATGACGTCTACATCCCTGGGACTGCAGCTCAGCTCTGCAGAACTTCGCCGGCTTCTCTGAAATCGCCGTAAGCGCGGCTGCACACAGGCCCCAGACCCCGTTCAGCGTTTGTTTTGCAAAATGGCCAACTTGCAGAAGTCAGCTCGAGGCCTCCTGCCTCAAGCTGCTAATAATCTTGGATTGGGTCAAAATTGCAATAGAAATGATAGTCATGACTAATTGGAGTCAATTGGATTAAGATGGGTAGCTATAGAAATGGAATAAATAAAGTTCCGTTTATTTTAATTTGCGAAGTTATGATCTATTTCCTTGAATCTTACAATCTTCCCAGAATTCAGGGGTGGACAAGTCAAAGTCTCCACAATATTGTTCATGTAAATCACAAAATGGATAATTTAGAATGAGGTTATTTCTCATATTACAGATAGTATTTTATTTTCTGTTATTTTCCCAGAATAAGTATTTTGTTGTTATTTTTTATCTGTGCATTATTGGGTCTCCAACCACCGAATACTTCCTGTTATTTTCTCTTGACCAGTGTCATATGCTAGAAACCCCATTGATAAATTTTTCCAATAAAAGTTGATTCAACCTGATACCTAGAGTATAATTTCCACCGAGAAGTGGAAATAAGATTCCCTGAGAATTTTTTTTGTAAGGCTCCATCCTACTACTGAATCTTACAAACTGTACAAAAGAACACAAACATTAAACTTTACTGCCTCATTGGTCTGTATCTTTCCACTCTTATGTCTCTTCTGAGTCATTCAAAGTGGTATCATCTGGCAAAATATCTGGTTTTTCCCTCTAGTTTTGTTACTTTTTTCCAATCCAGATTTTACCAATCTGAGAACTGCAACAAAAATTAGTAGTTTTTTACTTTTCTGCTTTCTCTACATTAGTCATTTTGTCTGTCCCTCCTCCTATCCCTTATTTGACCATCTCCCAAATGAAAATGATATGAAAGAAACATTTGGAAAAGCTTCAAGGCAGAAATAGTTACATAGTAGGAAACAGACGTTGCCACATTGTAGAACAAGGATGGTACAATATTAGAATATGGCAAAACTGACTAGCTGGTGGGCAACATCTCATTTCGTGAAAAAACAGTGATGGAAACTGACAAATTAAAAAAAAATGGTAATAGAATAGGAGTCATGTACACACTTCCCATTCACTTGCAAAGCATACCTCTGTTTATGCTGCAGCCTAGATCATGTGTATTGCTGACCAAAACTGTCACAGGTCAACTAACTTAATTTTAAGATAATGAATGACAAAGCATTCTAAATTTTAGAAACCTTAAGTTATGGTGAGATAAAATTAAAGAAAAACTATTTTTACATGAATACAACTAATAAGACCTTAAGACTATTTTGGTCATGGTCTGGGGAGGAGATGAAGTCAATCTCCTGGGGCCATAGGAAGAAACTAGAATATGATTTTGTTGGGATAAAGTAGAAGCATTACTTATCGTTATAGATTTCATGCTTTCCGTTTTTTTCTGAATGCCTTTTAATCATTGCTTTCCATTCTTTTTGTATTTTATAACTTGTTATATTTCTAGTCCTTCAGATGTTTTGAAGTTCCATCAGCCTGGACCAGAATGGTCCATGATCCAAAATATTTAGAATGCACCAGTTTGCTCCTTCTATGGCCTTTGGTTATTTCCAAATTTCTCTTTTTGCCCATAGTAATGTTTTTGCTATATACATTTATGATTCTTTCTTTAATCATGCTACATTCTTTCATATCCTTCCACAGTGGAAAATATTTAAAACTAGTTTAGAGCGGTGGCATGTGCATGGGTGAACAAAATAGTCAAGATGATGGTTGCAGCAGTGTATGTGTATTGCATACACAAAATGGGCAGAGCTTTGATTATGCTGAAGATACCACATATTTTCTTTTTTGATGCCCGCACTGGTTTAGAAATGCTCCTATTTATGACTTTCTTTCCTCCTCCCCCT
>JANHFK010010656.1:207599-222385 GCA_036250565.1 Sibynophis collaris | reverse complement strand
TATACCACTCCATACTCTCAGTATGTCAGCATACTGCCCCCCACAATCTGGATCCTCATTTTATCGTCCTTGGAAGTATGGAAAGTTGAGTCAACCTTGAGCCCATCAGTATCAAACTCCAGACTGTGGCAGCGTTAGCCTGTACTACTGCATTCTAGCTACTGCACCACTACAATAAAAGCTGCAGTTTTGTGATGATTTGATTGTACCTTTCCTTTAGATTAACACTAGATGAATGGGAACTAGTAAACCAAACATAGGTCCTAAAAAAGGCCCTTAAATTTATCTGGCAGGGATAAGAACGTCTTTATTTCTTAAAAGATGAATTCCAGGGCCCCATGAGAACCATTATAGTGAGTATATGAATAATGATAGTAAAGTACAGGTGGTCCTTGGGGTATGGCCATTTGTTTAGCAACCATTCTGTCTTGGTAATTGCACTGAACTAAAGGGATTTATAACTGGTTCTTGGAGTTCCAGCCATTACAGTGTGTTCCCTGGTCATGCGACTGATTTCCAATGATCCCTGCTGGGTTCCCATCAGCAAAGTCAATGGAGACGTTGGAAGTCATGGTCACGTGTGGTCCCTGCTTAATGATGGCAACTGGGACTATTGGAATTGTTGCTAAGAGACATGGTCATGTGATGTTGCATTTTACATCTATGTCAATTAGCAGCAGCAATTCCCATCTCAATTACTATTGTAAGGTGAGGGTAACATTTGTTATGGAGCTTATAAGAATTCACAATTTTGACTTATCTGTATTTGTTGTTTTCCATGTTGAAAAGTCATGGAATTTAGTTTTCATAAGCAGTTGCTCTCTAAGAAATATAATTTACTTCTGGAATTCTACAAGAGAATAACATAATGTTTCTACTTTGAAAGGATTTTCTTTTTACATGTTAGTGGAGGCTTTGTGTACTGAGAATCAAAGTGCTTTTAGACCCATAAATCTTTCTAAATCTGTTTCAAACATTAAAAATGTAGAAGATTATCTGACTGATAAAACACAGTATTATGATAGCCAGTCTATTAAAAAGCTAAGAGTGCATATGTAAAGTTTTAACTAGTATGAATACATGAAAGATTAGAATCTAGTCTCTTTCTGGAGCTCAAGAAATGGGAGGGATCTGAGTGGGAAAAGTAGTGGTCTGTCCTTATCTGGCTGTTTTCTGAAATCATACCATTTTCCAGATGAACAGTTTACAAAAGAATTCTCCATATTATTTAATAATAACCAGTGATACAGATTTGACCTTAGATACATACTTAGCTGATTCCAGCAATGAGATGTTACATTTATATTAACATATACTTGAAGAAATTGAAGATAATAGTTGGGATTTTTGTGAAATTGTAAGATACTGCTGTGAGGAATTTCAGATTTGAGAACCTGTAATCATTCTTGCATTACAATGCAATATATGATTTGCTATATCCAGAATTTTGTTTTTTCTTATTTACAGAATTATATCTTAATCAGATCTTTCAGTTTTAGTATTGATCTAATGCATTGCTTTACTGTTCATAGTTTTGTCAGTGATTAGTACTGCATTAACCAATTGTGTTCAATTCAGAATTCAATCAGAATAATTATCTGTATCTTATTTCTTATGTTTACATGTTCTGTATTTTTTTCTCATATTCTTTTCACTTCCTTCAAAATATTAAATACAATTAATTTAAAAATTATGCAGCCTGAACACATGAGCTGAAAACATTTTAGTTTTAAAGTTGCTTTAGAAGTTACTGCTGCTGAGATTATAAACTACATGAGCATTTCAATAAAAACATTGTATTCTTATTTTCCCTACAGAAATATTTATAATCCACTTCTTAAGACCT
Source organism: Sibynophis collaris (assembly GCA_036250565.1). Lineage (NCBI taxonomy): Eukaryota > Metazoa > Chordata > Lepidosauria > Squamata > Sibynophiidae > Sibynophis > Sibynophis collaris. Next base: position 220,539 of record JANHFK010010656.1, on the reverse strand, counting down.
TCTGGAATGGCAGTTACTCATTGAAGGGTTTGTGCTGGAAGATTCCTGAGGCGTTTGTACTTCATATATAGCAATGGAGTATGAGAGAAGGTAAAGTATTCTTTCAATTACTTTACAGCCTAGGAAGAAATATGTTGTGTCTCTTTTTCTTTGGAATTGCTAGGGTTAGATAATGCTGTTAAACAAAGAAGTTGTGAAAAGAAATCAATGCTAATTTTAGGATCTGCTCTGTTAAAACCTCATACAACCAAAATGATGCCTCTATATATGACCAGATGTACTATATATGACCAGATGTACTATATAGAAATCATATTGACTATATTATTGCTAATAATAGGAGGAACTCAATTATATCATTAAAGGCATGACCAGGTGCTGACTGTGGAACAAACTATAAACTACTTCAAATTAAGCTAAAGAAGAAGAAAGCCAGTCAGTTTCCAGGATATGATCTTGATTATATACCAATGATTTTCAAGAAAAGTTTCAGGAATCGCTTTGAAGTTCTGAACTTCATTGATAGGGAATCAGAGAAATTATGGAATGAACTTAAACAAGTAATTAAGAATGAATGTGAAAAAAGGTTGTTGAAAAAGAAGAAAAAAAACTGGGTGTCAGAATAAATCATGGAAATTGCCAAGAAGTCAAGAAAGGCAAAAATCTCCGAAAGAAACTTAACGATGAGTTTCAGAGAGCTGTTAGAAGAGATGAGAAGCAGTATTATAGCAACATTTATAAAAACATTGGAGTTAAAAGAAACAGAAAAAATGTTCTCCAGCGCGCTTATTATCTTTTTTAAAAAAAATTCCAACCTCAAATTAGTATCCTCAAGGACCCCAGACACTAAGAGATTCCTTATTTATGACAATCTCTAGTACTAGAAGATGAAGTTATATAAGCACAATTTAGTCATTACTAAATTGGAAAGCTCCAAGAACTGATGGAATACCCACTAAAAATGGTAAGCAACAACAACAAAACCCCAGTCCTAATCAAGTTATGCCAGCAAATCTGAAGAACCGATGAAAAGAGGTCAATCTATGTTCCAGTACCAAAAAAAAGATTTAATGGAGTATGCAAACTATTGTATAATATATTTTAATTTCACATACTGGCAAAATAATGCTTAGAGTCATCCAACACAGATTAAAGCCCTACATGGAAAAGGAGATGCCAGATGTCCAGTCTGGTCTAGAGAAGACTAAGCAACACAAGACATTGCTGATGCATGCTGAATAACTGAAAAAGCCAAAGAATATCAAGAAGATGTCTGTATGTGCTTCACTGATTATAAAAAAGCCTTTAATTGTGTCAATTTGTGCAATATGCTTAGAAAAATGGGAATCTCAGAACATCTCATTGTCCTCACGAGAAACTTAGATACGGATCAGGAAGCCACAGTCCCGATTGGGCTTATTATCAGGGGATGTCTTATTTTGGGGGAAACAGGGTAAATTAAGGCCAGTCTCTCTTTAATCATTAACTTCAACATCATTATTAGTAGAATAGGAAGAATGTATAATCTGTAATGATGAACTTTATGAGCTGGCCTTACAAATATAGTGAAGTCTTTTTGGGGCAAAGCAACAGTACAATATGAGAATTGTGTGTGAATAACAATGTAATCTTCTGTATTTGTCCACTGTTCTTAATGTAGTAAAGAAAAGATTTAGCCTAAGTAAGGCACTTAATGCACTCTGCCAGAGAAAGTCGGTATAGAAAGGGCTTGGCTGTACTAGGAAACCTATTGTGCTGAGTTTTGTCTGAGTTTCTCATCACTAGAACAGCAAAAAGAAATGAACTTGCAGTGTCATCATATGCCAGTGATGCGAACCTTTTTGCCACCGAGTGCCCAAACCAGAACACGTGTGTGTGTGTGTGTATGTGCACACGCCAGAGTGCTGGAAACAAAGACTAGCTGGCTGGCATGCGTATGGCTGTTTTCTGGGCATTTTTTTGGCGGGTTTCAGGCCTTTTTTGGGCGGTTTTCAGGCCATTTTTCGAGCCATTTTCAGGGCCATTTTTGGTCCAGAAAGGGGCCCAAAAACGGCCTGAAAGAGGCCCAAAAATGGGCCGGAAAATAGCCTGTATTTTAGCCGTTTATTGGGCCATTTTCAAGCCGTTTTCTGGAAACCAGAAGAGCAGCTGGCAATGGCGCATGTGTCCACAGAGAGGGCTCTGTGTGCCACCTTTGGCACACATTCCATAGGTTTGCCATCACGGCCATATGCCCTTCCAAGTTACAGAAGTATAAGAAATAGTAATCAATCTATGGATCATCTTTTTAAAGACTGAGTTATCCTAAATTTATGCCTTTCAATTGATGACTAGGACAATTGATTTCAATAGTACTCATTAGAAGGGATTACCAGTATCATTATTGAAATGCAGTAGGGGTGAATGCTCTGATTTCCATCGACAAGAACAATTCATTGCAGGAGCAAAGCTTGCTGGATAGGGAATGAAACATATCATACATATGTTGACTGACAGTCAGCAAACTTTAATAGGTGAAGAACAGCAATTGTAAATTAGGAATCTTAGTCTGAGCATAGTACTGAAGAGGATTTCACAAAGATTATGTCCTTCTACCTTCAAATATGAATGATAGTTGCATTTAACAACCCTATTCATTGCACTCTAGCATGCAAATAATTTAAGTTGCAACCAGAGCAATGCCCTCATGCTGATTTTAGTTCATAATGAGGAAGTTATAACCATTTAAATAATGTCAGTCTGCAACACTCATCTTCAATACATCTCCCATGCTACTTGGGAGAGATGGGGCATACGTTCAATACTGTCTAAAAGCCACAAGCTCTCAGCACAGGTTTTTTTAACACATGCACATGAACACAGATTTGTTGTATGCTGTGCCCAGAATGACTTGATTGTGAGATGGGCGGCTATATGGATAAATATAAGTATATAAACATAGTTCTTGTAAACAAGAGTAGGGGAAATAATATTCTTTGGAAGCCCTGACTTCTTTAAATAAATATTTTGTTGGTTTTTTTCTGTTTCAGTCATGGTATTAGGAAGCTGTAACGGAAACTTTAAGTAGGGCATGTGCTCCCCTCATAGTCAGTGGTTGTACTAGTACTTTACAATTCTTTTTTTACATTTCTTCTTTTTGTATACTGTAGAGGTGGCCGTGGGGATCGGACAGGTCGATATGGTGCTGTGGAACAGATTCAGGATGAAAACTCAGAAGGCCGGAATCAGAGGGACCATGATTACAGAGATATGGATTATCGATCCTACATGAGAGATTTCAACAGCCAGGAACCTGCTAATGATTATGATGATTCCTCCGAAGAACACAGTGTGGAGGTGAGTGGAGAGTAAAATCTCCTTCCAGTAAATCTTGTCATTTAATGGTCACCTTCATGCAGTTTTCTCAGCAATTCAGTAACTTGGAGCCTTTGAATAACTGCTGCCTTGTGAGTAAGGATTCTTTCGGCTCATACTTCGGAATGTCTTTCATCTTTTAGAATCCCTAAGGAAATTCCATGCCATTCAAAGTGGAGCTGATTGTAAGGAGGTCAAAATTATTTACTATGTGTTACTTCAATTTATATGTCGCCCCTTTCTCCTGAAGGCAGCTCTATGCAGCTTATAATAATAAAAAACTACTGTATTTTTCGGAGAATAAGATGCACCGGAATATAGGACGCACCTTGGTTTTGGGGGAGGAAAATAAGAAAAAAGCTGATTGGCCTCCTGGAATACCCCAATCAGCTGTTCCCAGAGGTTAATTTTAGCAACAGGTTCGTTGAGCTCTGCCTTGCTTTTTTTTGCTTTGTTTTCTGCCTTTGAAACTTCTGAAACTCTTGTTTCAGAAAAAAAAAAATCTGCCTCTGAAAGCCTCCGAAACAGAGTTTCAGAAAAAAAACCTCTGAAGCTCTGTTTCCGAGGCTTTTTTACTGAAGCTCTGTTTGGAGGCTTTTTTCAGCCTCTGAAATCTCCATTTGAGAGGCAGGGCGGGGCTACATTTGGAGTATAAGACGCACCCAGATTTTCACCCTCTTTTTTGGGGGAAAAGGTGCATCTTATACTCCGAAAAATATGGTAATAAAAACATTAAAACAATAAATAGCAACCTTAAATTAATTTGAAATTGACAAAGATGGTAAGAAAGAAAGCAAAAGCATGCAGTAGTGGTGGGGCAGGGAATCTTATCTTGTCTGTTAACCACCTCCAGAATGATCTGATCCCATTGGGACCCTTAGGCCAGTTGGCAGAGTCAGGTCTTTAAGCCCTTTCGGATGACCAAAAGGGTGAGTCCTGTTCTAAAGGGCAGGAGCCATGGCAGAAAAGGTTCTTCTCCAGGATTCCCAAACCAGGAAAGGGTGCAACTGGCACACAATATGAAGTTGTGCAAAGGCTCTTCTAGCCATGACTGTCACTTGCTCTTCAAGCAGGGGTCATGAGTCCAGGAGAACCTTCAGGTTGAGCACCAGATCGGTCTGGGGTAGTACACACCCTCCAGAAATAAAAATACAAGTGTTAAAAGTCCGGATCCTGAAGGTCTGTGCACCCAAAGCCATTCGGTTTCACCAGGGTTCATCCAAAATCTGTTATCCCCCATTCAGATCCCCAAAGCCTCCAGGCACTGCAAGAGAGCAGGGACAGCAGCATTTGTATCACTCGGAATGGAGATAAAATGTTGAGTATCATTAGTATATTGATTGTACCTCATCCCATGTTGGCGGATGATCTCACCCAGTGGCTTTATGTAGATGTTAAAAAGGAGCAGCCCTGTCACCCACCACAAAGGAGCAGCCATGGGCTCGACTTCTCATTCCCTATGGACACCAATTGGAACCTGCGTTGGAGAAAGGAGACAAATCAGTGCAAGACTGCTTCCCAGCCCCAAGCCTTGCAACCAGCCCCAAAGGATACCATGGTTAATAGTATCAAAGGCTGCTGAGAGGTCAAGGAGAGCAAGGACGGATGCACTAACCCCATAACACTCTCACCAAAGATATCCACAATAACAATAGCATTTAGGCTTATATGCCGCCATAGTTCTTTACAGCACTCTCTGGATGGTTTACAGTGTAAGCATTATTTGCATATTACCCCCAACAATCTGGGTTTTCTTTTTTGCTGCCCTAAGAAGGATGGAAGGATGAGTCAGTCTTGAGCCCCATCAAAATTGAACTCCAGGCAGTGGGGGCAGAGTTTGCCTGCAATACAACACTTAACCACTGTGCCACCAGTGCTATTTCTGTCCCCAAAACAGCCTGAATCCTGATTGGAAGGGTTCAAGATAATCATTTCATCCAGAATCCTCTGAAGCTGCCAAGCCACCACCTTTTCTACTATTTTCCCTAGAAAGGGAAGGTGGGAGACTAGATGAAAATTAACCAGACAGTTGGGATCAAGAGATGTTTTTTTTTCCTCATGAGAGAGTGAATTAGGGCCTCCTTAAAAAATCCTGGAAACGTCTCCTACTGCAGTGAAGAATTTATCACTGGCTGAACCCACCTGACAGCCACCAAACAGGAGGGACAGGAATCTAATTGACAGGTGGTTGCACTGACAGAATCAAGGACCCTGTCCACTTCCTCAGGTCCCACATCATCGGGTAAGATCTTTCCCCAGGGATCTCTAATGGACCTGCACCATACATACGTTCCAGCAGGGATCGAATCCAAACGACTTTGTTTGCCAGTTGTTCAACAGATTCCTCTGTATGGCCTTGGAGATGATCACTTGAGCTCTCCTGTCCCAGGAGAGACTGGGTGATCCTGAACAGGGCTGCCAGGCAACAGTCTGCAGTTGCAACAAGAGTGGAGAAATAATGATGTTTTGCCTCTCTTACCACCGCAAGGTAGACCTTAGCAGCAGAAATAAGTAATGTCTGGTTGGAGTCATCCTTATTTTTCCTCCTGTGGGCTATATGAAGAAATCGTGTAGGACTATATGCAAAATAATTGAGACGCTGGATCTGGGTTTGTAGATAAGTACTTGTTCATAAAACATGGTGTCTATTTGGCAGAATGTTCAGAGGGAAACGTGGTTGTCTGTACATTGCTAGGCCTTCGCCTGCAAACTTGAGAGCTTCTTTGTCTAGGTCAGTCTTGGCCTTCCACCCTGCTAAGGTGTTGTCTTCTGTGCTGTTATTTCTTAGGATTCTTATGAGGCTTCCTCCGGTTCAGAGACACAACACAGAAAACGAGATAGCCCAAATGAGCATTTGGGATTTCCTGGTGATGGTGATTACCGGGACCAAGACTATCGGACTGAACAAGAAGAAGAAGAACAGAAGGCTAGCAGTATCATTATGCTGAGGATGTTACCTCAATCTGCCACTGAGAGTGATGTAAGTTGGTTGCTTGGGTTAAAAGGTGTTTTGGGATCTTTGATTCAGGAATAGAGAACGTATGGCCGCCAAATGTTACTGAACTCCATTGGCATGGTGGTTGGGATTGCTGGCAATTGTAGTTGAGCAGCATCTTGTGGGAACAGCCCATACAAGAATTCATTAACATTCACTACTTCTTTCAGTGTCAGTGGAGATTCTCAGTCATCCAGGTTATGGTTGTCCCAAAGGTGCTTTTTCAAGAGGCAACTGGACTTCTTTCAGTGATTGTTATATTAAAGCTTCCTGTTACTGGCATTATTAAGAGATTATTTGCATTTGTAGATCCGGGCTCAGCTGCAGGCACACGGATTTCAGCCCCGTGAGGTGCGACTGATGCGAAATAAAGCCTCAGGTGAGCTTCTGTTCACAGTTTTTTCTACTCCTTTCTTTTGATATGGTTGTAATGGTTCAAGTAGCATTTGACACACTGCAAACTAGAATGTGGTATGCTATGTGTGTGTGTGTGTGTGTGCTTGTGGAGCAGTTTTGCCCTGGGGCATTAAGTACTCAATTGTAGCTTCTGCTGTAGCGTATTTAGGATCTGCCAATCAGTGATAAGGATAAGTCAGTCTTCCAGATGTTATCAGTTGATTCAGAGGTAGTCCTTTAAGTGCTATTGTCTGTTACCAAAATCCTATAAATGTGGGCCTCAGTGGTTCTTCTGCTGTGAGATTGGCCTGAAAAAGGAGCAGAAGATGTGGCCTGTCATTTCCAAGTTTCACTGTATTCTGCATAAGTGTGACTCTTTGGAGGTTTAGTGGTTCAATATTGCTTTTTGTATTAAGATGAATTCTTACTTGATCTCTGTCTTTCTTACTGGCCTCTTTCACAAATACATGGCAAAAGATGAAGACAACCTTTTGGTTATATATTGCACTTTCTATTTTATCAGATACGTCGGTGTGCCTTTTTAGATCTTTGCAGCCTGAATTAGACTCCATTTTAAGATTGCTGCCGATGAAACATATACCTGGGCATTTGTCCAACTTTTGACCCCATCAGGTTAACTATAATTCTCCAGGCACTTGTGATTCACCAAGGATTTAAGAAAACTCCTGGCTTTTTTCTGCCTTTTTTGTGATGGGATAGGAGATTGTCAAGCACCTGTGTGAATACAGTACTTGATTAGTGAACTTACTCAGTTTAATAGACCATGAATAGTGCCAGCCTGCATTAAGGAAGACAGGTTGCCAACAAGTTGGATGGGTATGGTATATGCAAGAATAAAAAGAGGTCTCTTTAGTTTGCTCCAAAACAAAACATGTAGGGCTGTTCTGAGAATAAAGTAAGTTGTTTAATCAAACAGGTAAGTATACTTCTTCTTGCCAAGGTTATTCCCTACCTATCACACACACTTGCAGGCCCTGAGATAGGACTGTGTACCTTTCTTTTCTCTCCCCCTCTTCCTTTATTTTAAAGCAAGGTTTATGTTTTTGATGATAGTCCTCCATATCTGCCCTTGTTGTTCAAGGCCTGAAGTGGATTGGCAGATACTGCAAAACGGAGGGTACAGAAAGGCACCCTGATTCTATGGGCAACCAGAGGCTAAGAGAAGACAATTACAAAGCAAAATGAATTTTACATTTCAACAAAGACTGGAATTGCAGACTTTGAGAAAGAGTCTCTCAAAATGTAGTCTTTTGAACATTCCCATTTAGTGGACTGGTCTTACCTAATGTCAGTTTGGTTTTTCTTTAAATATTTTATCTTAATTCCAGTGCTACTAAGGAAAAAAGTGGGAATCAGTGCCTTTTTGGAATTTTAATAAACTTCTCTCTATTTAGGCACATGAATTTATGTTACATTTAAGCAAGCAACATTTATTGTTCTTTATTGCAACAGAAAGGGACTATTGTTGTTTCTGTTGGACAGATGGACTGATAAGATTGAAAGAGTGATTGATAGAGTCATCAGAAGAATTTTAAGCTGGAATTTAAATCCAATTGTTTCAGAATCAAGTTCAGCAGACTGCAGCATTTTACTGTGTTCCTCTCCTGTTATTTGGGGTTATTTTAACTTTTCTTAAAGCTAAACAGCAAAGTCAGTAGGACAAGTCCATATGTAGCCTCCTGCATAGATTCTTTTAACCAGCTATTTCTTAAAATGTGAAAAAGGATAACTGACTCTATTAGTGCTAGAAATAGATATCTTCAGTATTCTCCTTCTTGTCCTTTATCCTTTCGGAAATGCAGGCTAGAAAAGCATTGACCTGGAAGTTGGGACACCACAATTCTCTTCTCAGTTTTAGGAAAAATAAATAACTAGATGTTTTGAGTAGCAGTAAATAGCATCTGTCCATCAAAAATACTTTACTGGAATGATCATAAAAGATGCTGGTGACCAGCATTTGAGTCTGCACCACTCCATTTTGCAACTTAGGGTGCCTTTTCTGTGCCTTCCCACTCTACCTTATTTTCTCCCCTGCGCCCTGCCCTTGCCCCATTTGATACAGCAACAGGGGTGCGTGATGTTGGCTGGATCTGTTGACTAACACACTGCGTCTGTATCTGAATGCTGTCCTCCAGGTCAGAGCCGGGGCTTCGCCTTCGTCGAGTTTAATCACTTGCAGGACGCTACACGATGGATGGAAGCCAATCAGGTTGCTTTGCTGCACTTGAAACCCACAAGTACTGCTACTGTTAATGACCAATCTCAACACCTGGTTCATGTGACAAATTCTAGATACCTTTCCCCTTAGGGAATCACTGAACTGGGATTAGGAAGAGCAGCTAGAACTGAAAGTCAGCTATCTTGCCTTGTTTACAATTCCAGGAATCAAACAGAGTACTGGGAACTGGGCGTTTGAATTCTGGGGTCTACTCATGACCTGTAAAAAAAAAAAAAGGGAGGGGGTTTCAAGAAAACAGGGCTTCAAAATGACATTAAAAAATTCAGGCAGCAAGTCAGAACTGGATTTAATTTCCACCATGGGGATGACAGCAGGATCTGACAAGTTGAGCAGGGGAATTTAGATGCTGATCCACATTAAGGGGATTGTGGGAGTTCCTAGCAGTAAGAAACAGGGGCTTGGGAAATCATGAGTCCTGTCTGTGGTCTCCCTCCTCTGGAAATATGCATGCTCAGTGTGACTCTGGCAGTTTATAGCTATAGCTGAACAGTAGATATTGAAACTGGCTACCTGTCAGTGGGTGTCTTTTTCTCCATAATCTGCCAGAGATTATTATGACAGGAGTGCAAGTCTAAAATGGAAACTTCCCTAGGAAGGTTTTTTCTCTCCTTTATCACAACAGCTGTTTCTTGACAGCCTCTCTCTCTAAGATCCCATGTTCTCTTTAGCACCGTAGGTTTACAGTAGAGATGATGTGACATGCCAGGTTTTAAAGACCCAAACTGTGTCTGTTCTGACTAGTTTAAAACTGTACTCTTATTTCCAAGCGACTATAATCTGGATGAAAATGCAATCCTAGCCCTGACTGGGTTTCCTGGGGTTTATGCAGCTATGGCAGTTACCTTTGCCATTTCCTTTTCTTCCTGTTTTCTTGTGTTGACAATATAGTTGGGCCACATGTGCGCATCCCCAGTGGGAGCTGACATGTGTAGCCCCAAGCATGGCTGAGATGATACATGTTGCTCTGGATGTGGGAGGGATGCGGAAAAATTGGGTTGAGAGACATGGTGAGGGTTTCCTTTTAAGCACAGACTGTACAACTATGTGTGAAACTGGCAGTTTTTCTCTCCGAAGGTTGGCAGTGGGCAAGAGATAGGCAAGGTTCTTGAATTTACCAGAAAGAGGTTCTAGTCAATTAGGCCTTGACTTAGCAGCTTTTAGGAAATGGTTTTGGAATGTGGTCTGGCTTAATGTTCTGGTCCTCCTGGGTTATATGCCATAGAATTGTTTGATGTCTTCACTAAATGTTGAGACCTTGCAATTGAGTAAAATAGTAATTTTGATAGTCCATTTAGGGAGTATATGGTTAGAGCAGTTAAATTGGGGTGTTGTGTATGGTAGAACAGAATAGAAGTCTAGCATTGACCATCTGTGGATGTGTGCATAATATTAAAATCTTATTTAATCTCTCCCAAAAGTTTCATTTTCAAGGGAGATTGAGCATTTCTCCAAGTATGCCCTTAAACTGGAATTGACACTACTGTAGCAGAAATGTGTATTGAATGAGGGAGCGGGTAGGAAAATATGCCCATTGTGGGGGCACAGTGGCACTGGGTTGGGAAAAGAGAAGAAAAGAGAAATGGTGGGGCAGAAAGTCAACAAAGGTTATTGTAGTAGTCTAGAGGTATTGTATAGTGGTATCTCACAGCACGGCTGCATTTCTCTTGTCTTCTTTCTCCTTTTCTTCATCTTTCTCTCTTTCTCTCTCCAACACACTCTCCCTCCATCACAGCAACCGGACGTCCCGGTGCCTTGGGTAGAAACAGGTGTCGGCCAGATTAGGTGTGCTCTAGCCAAATAGCCAAGCTCCAAAACTCTCTCAGCCTATACTCCCTTCCCTCCCTCACCCTCATCCATTCAGCTGAAGGGTTTGAACCTCTCCTTCTTTCTGCTGCGGCAGTGATGGGCACCTTCTCTCTTCCTCCACTTCAGAGTCTCATTGGGGTGTTTCTCTCCCTGCAGCATTCACTCACCATCCTTGGTCAGAAAGTCTCCATGCACTACAGTGACCCTAAACCCAAGATCAATGAGGATTGGCTCTGCAGCAAGGTATCTGCTTTTTTAAATCAGTTTGTAGAGATATTCTGTGATGTGGTACTCAGAGCTGTGGGTCTGGACTGCAGTGTGAAAGATGTTGTCCTGCTGGGAGAACAAGATTAGTGGGCTCAGCAGTGGCCTGGTGTACTTAGAACAATGGCTATGACTTTTTCCAATTGCAAGGGATAAATATTGAATATTAATCAAAAGCAGAAGCAAAACCTCCCTGTTTCTATGATGAAGGCTCAATATAAGTTCAGCCCTCTTGCTTAGTTTTGCTTCTAAAATAATGATTAAAGTGTTATTTTCCTTAATATTTTCTAAAATAACGATTGCAAATGTTTTTGTCAAAGTTTGCACCTACAACAAGAAAATAAAAGATACAGAGCAGTTTAGGAAGCTTGACTTTATGAGCAAAGACTGAGGCATAATCGAACAAAGGGATTATTTTCTCATGTTTTATTGAATATTTTTTAATGCTTTTCCATCACAATCATTAGGACAAGAATTTAAATTATGCATTAAGGGATAGTACTAGCAGGTACAGTGGCTTTCATTCACAAAGATCCTATGCCAATAGAATATCTACTGATAACAAAGAACACTTGGAGAAAAAGCTTGTTTGCAAGCATAAAATAACAAAATCGTGGAAAAAAACCTGAGATGTGAGGGACAATACATTATGGACACCAAAGTCAGGTTGTGTATTTTCCAACTTTAATTATTTGAAACCACAAATACTAAATCCGTGGATAATGAGAGCCACTTGTGATTTTGCAGTAAGGAACATATTCTGATAGGGAAACACTTTTATAAAAGAGTGTTCCATGGGAGATATTTATTTGAAAATAAAGATTGTCTTTTTTTCTTCCCAACAGTGTGGAGTTCAGAATTTCAAGCGCAGAGAGAAATGTTTCAAGTGTGGCATTCCCAGATCTGGTAAGATTAATAGCTCAGTTCTTTTAACTCTGTTTGTGCCTGTAGAAACTAATCTTAATTACTGCCCCTTTTTCATCACCCTCCACTTTGCAACAGAAGCTGAGCAGAAACTACCCCCTGGCGGTCGCTTAGATCAATTAGTGGCGTTATCAGGGCGTGAACTCAGCCAAGGCCTTCTGCCTCTCCCGCAGCCCTACCAGGTGTCAGCAGCTCTGTCCACTCAGCCTGTGGCCCCCATATCTGAACCATGTGCAGAGAATGCTAATGACAGTGAGTATAAAATTTGATATACAGCAGCAATAAAGTCATTCTATTTTCATGGTGTTCCCCCATGAAACTGTTAATTGTTGTAGATGAGAGGGTTGAGATTTATTAATTAGCTTTCTTCACTTGATTTATTAATTTAAAAACCTCAAGCTTCTGAGGAAGGTTCCATAACATTTTTCATAGTTGAATTTTTGTGTTCAGGCTTAGAAGTCGGTTGGCAGGCCCAGCTTGGCTGTAAAATAGAAATTGGCTGGTTTAATTGGTGCAGCTTTTAAATGTAACTCCTAGCTCTAGAAATTGAGCACAGATTGGTAAGTTTGATTGGCAAATGGGGTAAATGTGCTAATGTGTAGGTGTTTTATAGTAGGTTTTGAAATCTCATACTGAAGAAAGTCCCTGCAAAAGTCGATTCTTCTGTTGGAATGAATTGTGTCAACTGTTTTTGAAAGTAATCCGGTATCAGGACTTGGTATTATCATTGTTTGAAATGGATAATGGAGAATTTATAAAGTGGAAACAGGAAATATAGAAAAACAGAAACAGAAATACAGTTTTCAAAACAAAGATAGTTTATGAAAATTATGGAGAAATATGTGACTGCAGTGAGCTGAATACACACACACACACACACACACACACAATCAGCTATTTTATTACTGTTACCTTCTTCCCTTCTCCTGTTGAAGAAAAAT
>JANHFK010010656.1:196131-207319 GCA_036250565.1 Sibynophis collaris | reverse complement strand
CTTTTGAAGAAAAATATACCACAACTTCTTATTTGATAAGAGATATTTTTCCCTCCAGGAGAAGAAGATAATAATTGCAATAGCAGTAAGAAATCTGAGAAGAGATTCCCCCACCACCACCATTGAATTCTTATCTACACTGCTAGTTTTATTGCTGAGAAAGGGACTATCATAGTCAATTATCTGAAATGAAAAAAGGTGTCCTCCTGACATGAACAATTGGTTGGAAGGCTGTTTTGTTGTCCATTAGAAGCTATTGTCAAAATGAAGCAGCCAGACAGTAGTGGCAGTGTATATTCAAATTGTTGATCTGCTATTGCCATATGTAAACAGAATAGCAAAAATAGTGCTTACATTGTTGTTTAAATTGTTTAATTCAGATTTGGTTTGGCTTCCTAACAATGATAGATTTCCTTTATGGCCATGAAGGCCAGAGTCATGGGAATTGGACAGTATATAAATGTTATTTATTATCATCAATAAAAGAGGAAGCCAAAATTTTATTGGCTTTTACTAACAGTACTTTCTTAGCTATGCTAAGAAATTTCTTCAGGTGAAAATTCACATGTCCTCGCAGATTTACAATTCCAACTACTGTTTCTTATTCTGTCAGCCATTATCTTGCGAAACCTGAATCCACATAGCACAATGGACTCCATCTTAAGTTCTTTGGCGCCATATGCAGTTCTCTCCTCATCGAATGTCCGTGTCATTAAAGACAAGCAGACACAGCTCAATCGTGGGTTTGCTTTCATTCAGCTCTCTACTATTGTGGTAAGTGCAACAAATAGCACACATGGCATTTCTGTTTTGCGTTAGAGATTGAGATCATGAGAATGATGGGCTTTAAGAAAGTAATAATATAATAGCTTAGAAAACAGAGCTTAATTGAACTTTCAGTCTGAGGAAAGCCAAGGGGAAGCTATGCAGAAGATCTTATGAGCTCAAGGCATTATTTCCCTTCCTTTTACTAACCAAAGCTTGAGACTTGAGGGAAAGAAAACAGAAAAGGGCAGAAAAATAAGATAGACTAAATTATGTCAGTGTCTGGTTTTGCAGTTTATGGAAAAGTAAGTATACTAGTACTTACTTTAATACTGGAGAGCAAAACACAACCTTGGTGCTATTTTGGAGCACAATCCAAAATCTTTTGTGCATTGAGTCCATGTACTATAGAATTACTTATAGTACAAAATGGAGGTGAGGATTAATACGATTTTGATCACCTCTGAGTTGCACCCTCAAGGACACTTAAAGAAATTGCTAAGACTAAACGCTGGTAGGTCTCATGTTTCTTTAGGCAGATGAAAAACAATGCTGCAAAATAGGTTGGATTGAGACAGAGGGATTAAAGATAACCCAGGGATCCTTTGTAGTTGAGAGGGAAGGGACAGCACACTTAACATCATATTAAGCAAAAGGTATGTTTGTTTTTCTGAGAGTTTTCATTTCTTGTCCTTTCGTCTCTCAGGAGGCAGCTCAGTTGCTGCAGATCCTTCAGGCTCTGCATCCACCACTAAACATTGATGGCAAGACAATTAATGTGGAATTCGCAAAAGGTTCCAAACGGTTTGTAAGAAGTCATTTGCCTAGAACTGAGTCTTTTGTTTGTATAAGAATGCTCGAGTCATTGAGTTTGGGGGGGTACAAGTTGAATACAATAAGATTTAAAAATTCTTTATCCCTTTGCAGGGACCTAAGTTCCTCAGATGGAAACCGCATTAGTGCTGCTTCGGTAGCCAGCACTGCTATTGCAGCTGCGCAGTGGGCTATCTCACAGGTAACTGATTAAGGGAAGAGAAAGGAAAGAAAGTTGAATAGGTTTTGGACACAGAGGAGGAAGGGGGGACTTTTTCTCTTCTCTCCTCAAATGTATTCTGCAAAATATTCTGACTTGTTATAGCACCTCTGGGCAAGAGGGGAAACATTTAGGTATATCCCATACAGCAGCAAAAATGCTTTTCTACTTATACAGCAATACAGTGAACTATTGCCACTAATTATGGGGAAAACTATACATAACATACATACATACATACATACATACATACATACACACACACACACACACACCCCTAGTGAAGGGGGGTAGGCGTGGCCAGCACAGGAGGTGGCGAGTGCACACAGGCCGACGGTGTCAGAAAACCGAGATTGGTGGGGTGGCCGGCTGTGGGAGGCTTATTTTCGCATCTTTCGTCTTGCCTGCCGAGGCACATCAGGATCGCCTGCCTTCTGCCCTGTACCTCTGCCTTTGTCTGCTGTCAGTGCCGCCATGCAAAGACGAGCCTCCCATGGCGGCTAGTGCTCCAGCCCACTGACTCTCGGCTTTCCCGTGGCCCGCGCAGCACATCCAGGTTGCTTGCCTCCCCTCGCTCCTCTGCCTCTGCCTGCTACTTGGACAGGAAATCAATTCACCTGCATAGCATGTTCTGCACAGCCCCAGAGTGTGCTGAACAAGGGACCAGTGGGTTGTAGCTGCTGCTGGATACTGTTGGTCCCCTTGTGCTTGCTGCCTCTTGTGCATGTAATTATATATGTATAATTTAATATTATAAAGCATGGTGCTGTAAAATAATTATCTTTTAAAAAGAAGAAAACATCTATGTCTAACCGTTTGAATGGTTTTTATTGCTGTGTGGGGAAAAGTGTAATTACTACCCTGCCTTAGTAAAATATTTCCTCTTTTATTTGGTCTTCCAAATAGGCATCGCAGGGACGAGAGGCCTCGTGGGCTACCCAGGATGAGCAGTCTGCTGATTATGGTTATTACCAGCATGATGAAGCTTACAGCGCTCAAGAAGCCACAGCATACTCGCAGGGGGGATACCTGAAAGGATCCCAGTCTCAGTCTGGCTCCTCTGGGACAGCAGCTGTTGGGAAGGCAGACAAGATCCAGGGGGAGGGATCAGTAGCAGGTAAGCTTCTCTGCCTCATTTTCCTTTCTGACCTGTTGTAGGATGTTTTGTACCTCCTGACTTTGCCTCTCTGCCTCTTCCCATTGCAAAATAGCTGACGGATCACAGGAACCTGGTGTGCCAGGTATTGATCCAATGCCTGTCCTACCAACTTTCCCTCGTACCACCCAAAACGCAGCTGTACCAGCCACATACCAGGCCAGTGGAAGCTCTGAAGGGGCAAGTCCAGCCCAAGGAAATGCTACTGTTGCTCAGGTACAATTGGCGTGATTTAGGTGCATATATTAAAAGATTTCATAATCTATACACCTACCCATCTACTCTCTCCCATTCTCAGTCATATACCATAGTTTCACCAGCTGTATTGAAGCCCGATGTGCCTAATGCTGCCCAGCCCTCCAGTGCAACTCCCGGCATGTCCACCAGCACTTCCAGTTTGCCAGCCAGCTCTGCTGGACAGGAACCTTATACACAATACCGTGAGTGGTGGAGGGAAGAGGGATTGGTATACATTCAAGTTGTCTTGGGAACAGGAATCCCATTAGGAGGGGAGAGCAGAATAGATTGCCAACTCTCCTAGGCTGTGTGGCTGCTTTTGCTAATTGCTTTCTCTCTTTCTGGACACTAGCTGTCCCAGATGTCTCCACTTATCAATATGATGAAAGTTCTGGCTACTATTACGATCCTCTTACTGGGCTCTACTATGACCCTAATTCCCAGGTGAGTTCTCTGTCTTTGGCAGGCTTTGTTACTTTCTGCATATGGCAAAGAGATGAGAACAATGAGCTGAAAGTTTGACTCATCTTGTAGTGCTGCAATAGCTCTCAAATTGCGCAATGTCCTGCGGTATCCGAAGATGAGTTGTGTCAATATTTCTTCCCAGTATTACTACAATGCTCAGATGCAACAGTATCTGTACTGGGAAAGTGAGAGATGCACTTACATCCCAGCCTCAGACCAGGCGGCTGACAGCTACAAGGATGGTAGCAGTTCAGGAGGTGGCAACAAAGAGGGAAAAGAGAAAAAGGAAAAGCATAAGACAAAAACAGCCCAGCAGGTGAGCATTACCCTTTTTTTCTCATGCTGTTTCTCTTCATTTGCCTTTGAATTCTAGGTGTTTCACATCTGAAGACCTTTTAGAGCAGTACTTTTTAGTACTTTTAGACCTTTTAGTACAGTGTCAAACTCGATTTCGTTGAGGCCTGTATCAGGGTTGTGTTTGACCTTGGGGGAGGCATGACCACCTTGACGACATTCGTATCGGGAGTGCCTGTGGTGGCCCAAGTGCTCTGGCAGCGAAAACGGGCTCCCAAGCTCCGTTAACAGCTGCAATGGCCTCCTGCAGCCGTCTGCCAGTGAAAATGGAGCTTGGGAGGGCCGCACACAGTTATTCCGAGCTCTGTTTTCGCTGGCAGAGGCACCGTGGGCCAATCTTTCGCTGTTTCCAGGACGGCCTCGCAGGCCAGATCTAAGTATCCCCCAGGCCAGATCCGGCTCTGGAGCCTTGAGTTTGACACCCCTGTTTCAGAGTTTTCTGGCAAGCTGGTATAGTTATAACTGGTTAGAAGGCTCTGGTTTCATCAAAGTGTGTTCCTCTCTAGATTGAAGAACTGTTGCACAGGGAAGAGGTTTAACATTGTGATAAGATTCTTTTTTTCCCTCAAGGCAGGAAAATATACTCAATGACTGGAAATAGTAATAAGGCATTCCATAATGGAAAAGCTTTCCTCTCCCCCCTCCCCCCAGGAAGGGGGGGGGGGAAAGGCAGTTCTTTCTGGAGCCCTTTTGATAGCAATTTAGTGTTCTCTTTCAGTCTTGTTAACATTCCTGCTCTTTTGAAGATAGTGTATCTTTCCAATGTGAAATAAGAGCTCATTTCTCCTTGGTTTTTCCTTTTTCCCCTATATACTTTTCCTTCCCTTTTATGGACTGTCCTCCAGATTGCAAAGGATATGGAACGCTGGGCCCGCAGCCTCAATAAACAGAAGGAGAATTTCAAAAACAGCTTTCAGCCAGTCTCCTCCATTCGAGAGGATGAAAGGCGGGAATCAGCCACAGCTGACGCTGGCTATGCTATCCTGGAGAAGAAGGTACAATATGTGGGGAGTGCACCATTAAACCAGGAATATATCTGTAAAGGTAGTCCTTGACTTACAACCACAATTGAATGCCAGATTTTTGTTGCTAGGTGAAACAATTGTTAAGTGATTTTTGTCCCATTTTACAATAGTTGCCACAATTGTTAAGTGAATAACTGCAGTTATTGTTAGTAATATGGTTGTTAAGTGCATCTGGCTTCCCCATTGCTTGTGAGAAGACTGCAAAAGATGATCACATGATCCAGGGACACTTCAGATGTCATAAATATGAGTCAGTTGCCAAGCATCTGAATTTTGATCACGTTACCATAGGTTGTATGAAAATAGTATGAAAAACAATCATAAGTCACTTTTTACAATGCCATTGTAATTTCAAATGGTCACTAAATGAACTGTTGTAAGGCGAAGACTGCCTGTAATTAATAACGGTATGCATGAAGATTCATCCGCATTTGTTAACTAATAAAGAACTATATTAGATATTATTTCATCATTAAAGTATATATATATTGTACAATTGCTATTGCAATGTGGTACGTTGTATGCTTTTAAAAAATAATCATGTAGAAATTATATTTGAGTTAATGTTCATTGTGCAACATCCTGAATGACCACCTTATATAGTTTGAGAGACTGTTTTGACTGCTGAGTAGAAAAAATGTATTTTCATATTTCCCTGCTTTCTTTTGTTGTCCTTAGGGAGCACTGGCTGAGAGGCAGCATGGTAGCATGGATTTGTCCAAGTTTACTGGTGATGATCGGCTGGTAAGTCTTTCCTCTCGACTTTCTCTAAAACGTAAACTTTCTGGGCTTCACTCTGAATGACCAGAAGAACGGGTAAAGATGTAGAGATTCTACAAATCTGGCTGATATTTAATAAGTTGAGGTATGAAATAGAGATACCAATATTTATGTATCATGGGAAGTGTTGAATACAAGAACTCTTCGGTGTCAAAAGCTATTTCTGAAATAATCCAGAAGAGAGGGGATTATGGAAGTTAACTCACCCAAGGAACAAGTACATTGAAAAACCAGATTAAGGTAATAGTTCTGATTCTGGCATATAATCCTCCCCGCTTGCAGAGTCCACCTCGGGGTTTAGTGGCTGCATACAGTGGTGAAAGCGACAGTGAAGAGGAACAAGAGAAGGCAGCTGATCGGGAGGAGAAATTAACTGATTGGCATAAACTGGCTTGCCTGCTTTGTCGCAGACAGTTTCCCAGCAAGGAGGCTCTTATTCGTCACCAGCAGCTATCGGGTTTACATAAGGTATGCAGCTGACAAGAGTCTTGTCATTTTTCAGTACAGGTAGTCCTAGACTTACGACCACAATTTGAGCCCATTTATGTTGCTAAATGAGAAATTTGTTAAGTGAGTTTTATCCCACTTTATGACTTTTCTTGCCACATTTGTTAATGGAATCACTCCAGTTGTTAAATTAATAACAAGGATGTTAAATGAATCTGGCTTCCCCATTGACTTTGCTTGTCAGAAGGTTGCAAAGGGGGGTGGTCACATGACCTGGGATACTGCAATCGTCATAAATGAGTCAGTTGTCAAGCAGTGAATGTGAATCACATGACCATGGGGATGCTACAATGGTCATAAATGTGAAAATGGTCATATGTCACTTTTTTCAGTGCCGTTGTAATTTAGAACAGTCACTAAATGAACTATTGTAAGTCGAGGACTACCTGTACAATCAACAATAGCAGCTAATTGGACTACTTGGATTAGAGGCCATGGGGAATTTTCGGATGATTCTAATTCTTCATAGGCAGAGTTTTAATACTTTGACCATGCAAGATCCAGCAAAATGCCATTGTTCCTAGCCCATAAATTGTTAGAAAACAACTTTGTTCTTGTCAACATGTTGAACAGATTGTTATTGTTTTGAATTAGTATTATTCATGGTCTAAGACCAATCATAAAAGCAAATTACAACAAATGCAAAAAATATAATTATTACATTAAAAACCTGAAACAGTTAATATTGTGAAAGAGACAATGTGAAGGAGACACCAAATAGCTTATAAGAATCATGGCTATCAGTAATAATATTGCAACTTTAATAAAGATTTCTGAGAATTGATCAAATAGGAGAAGTATAATCTTGTAATAGTAAGAGCAAGTGAAACTACTGACAATGGGAGATAGGAATTTTGATTCCTGTTAGCTGTATAATAGGAATTTTAATAACACGTGATATAGATTCAACCTTTATATCTGAATACAGGCAACTACTGCTTTCATATAGAAGGGTTAGTTAGTCAGTTGTTGTCCTGATAGGTGGTATCTCAGTTTGTGCCAAAGTCTCTAATAAATAATGTATAAGATATTAAAATCTAGATCTGAGGAAGGGGCCAATTATGTTGTAGGAAAGATGGGAAGCACTGCTTTGAATTTGAATATCTAAATCTCAAATCCTCTGCTTCCGTTTTATCCTGGCCAAAAGCAGAAAATGTCAGCAAGGAAAGCCATATCATTGATACTCTGCTTCCTTAGGGTAAAGCCAAACCTAGCCAGCAAGGTGAGATTGGCCAAGAAAGTCCCAAAAGGTTTTTGTCAGCAAAGTCTTAATCGAGCCCAAAAGATTCAGCCTAATTCTAACTATATTATGAGATTATTATGAAATAAATAGGTTTAATCCAGTTAAAACTGTAGTAG
Source organism: Sibynophis collaris (assembly GCA_036250565.1). NCBI lineage: Eukaryota > Metazoa > Chordata > Lepidosauria > Squamata > Sibynophiidae > Sibynophis > Sibynophis collaris. The sequence goes on along the minus strand of JANHFK010010656.1, from coordinate 199,638 downwards.
TTTTATTGGGATAGTTTATTCAGGAATGCAGTTTAAGTTGTGTTCCTCTTAAAGGAGCAAATACAACAAGCTTACTTTGCTCCTGAATATATCTGGCAGCTTTACCTAGTGTGCTTTTGCCCAGCTTGTAGGTGTGCTAATTGCAGTTGTTCCTGGAGAAAGCATATTTGGATTTTTGGTAAAGAATGCCTCAGTCAATTTGATTGATTGATAGATAGCAGACAGAAGATTTTAAGAATTTCAAAAGGGACCAAAGACATGCACAGAAAAGACACAATAATTTGTTTAAGTTGTTTCTAAATTACAATATAATTCCCTGCAGTCTTTAGTATTACTTCATTGGGGAAAAGTCCCCAAATGGAGCTTATAACTCAGAAGTGAGATTTGTAGGAGTGCCCGGAAAGCATTCTCTGTTGAATTTGGATCCTTCAGTAAGGTTTAGATTGCAATCTGAAAATGTTTTTTATACCTATATATTTTTAATTTGTTATTAATTTTAAGATGTTTACTGTCTTTGGTGCTTCAGGAATAAATATTAAGCCAAAATATAAACATAATACTGCTAATACGGAAATGATTCCATGTTTTAGGAATAAACATGGCTTCTCCAGAGTGTGTTTTGATTCTACCTCCACCCCTTCCATCCTTCTTTTTCTCTTCTGCAGCAAAATTTGGAGATTCACCGACGGGCACATTTGTCAGAGCAAGAGCTTGAGGCCCTTGAAAAGAATGACATGGAGGTACAATAGATGGGACAGATGATGGGGGGGGGCACTACAAGGGAATGTGTTATATAGGAAATATCTCATCAGCTAACACTGTCCCTTCATCACTATTTTCAGATGAAGTATCGAGATCGTGCAGCTGAGCGAAGGGAAAAATATGGTGTTCCTGAGCCACCAGAACCCAAGAAAAGAAAATATTCAGCTGTGACCCCAGCCACGGTGTAAGTTTTACATTACATGTTTCCTTTTTAGAAGTGGCTGTGTTATTTAGCAAAGTGTTCTTTGCCTCATTGCATTGGACTGTTTTATTTGGTCTCGACTGGCAGAAGAGAGGAGGATTGTCTTAACCGTTTACGTCATCCCCTCCCCCATTTGCAACAGGGATTTTGAACAACCAACACGAGATGGACTGGGAAGCGACAATATTGGCAGCCGCATGTTGCAGGCCATGGGTTGGAAAGAAGGCAGCGGGTTGGGTCGCAAGAAACAGGGTATTGTAACCCCTATTGAGGTAATTTTTCAGATTGTTCTATATGTAAAAAAATTAATACATTTTGTATTCTGGAAGGGCACGTGGTCTCTCCAGTTGCTTTCTCTTATTATATATTGGCTTTGCATAAAGGGAAAGTCTTTGAGTCTTACTGCATAGTATTAGAGCATTAATAGATCAGTTTACATACATTGCATTGACTTTCTTCTGTCTCATATATGTCTGTAAAAAAGGAAATTGCTGTGATAGGAAACTTGTTAAAAATAGAAATTGGGAGCAAGAACTGAACTGTTCCACAAGAAGGGAGTTGATGGTGTGGTTGTTTGAGATCAATAAAATGATTTCACACAATGAGAAAAAATGGTATCTTACAAAATAGGCCAAAGAGTAGATCTATGATGAAGAGTTTTTTTTCCTTTTGTTACAATGCGTTATCTTGTTTGGGAGTCTCAGTGTGATTTTATTTTTTTCCTTCTCTCTTAGGCCCCAACTCGAGTACGAGGGTCTGGCCTTGGCTCCCGTGGCAGCTCTTATGGGGCTGTAGCATCAGAGTCGTACCGGGAAGCATTGCATAAGACAATGCTCACTCGTTTCAATGAGTCAGACTGAACTTTGTAAGAAGCACCTCCTGTACAGTATTTTGCTGCTGTCTCTCCTTATTCCCCCACCTTCCAACTTTCAGAATGTTCTTTTGGTTGACTTTTTTTTTTAATTAAATGTTCAAATGGACAAGGATTTGAACACAGGATTTTACATGGCTGAAGCATGTGGAAAATGAACAATACACTTGGTGCTCTTGTGACTATTAAGCATTTCCAATGTTCCATTATGTATAAATATGTGGTACAGTAAACTATTTTGAGTTTACAAGCTTTCCACATATAGGTACAAAGAGGGAGTAATTGTAGCCCTGACCAGGATCTTGTAGTCTCATTCCTTGGGGTTTCCATCTGAGATGCCGGTCTTGGCTTTAGCAAAAAGAAAACACAGGAAAAACTCATCTCAACAGGCAACCCTTGGCTTTTCAAAGGCTCTGGTGTAGCCCTTCCACCAACTCTACATAATGGGGTTCTGAAAAAAGAGAAGCAAGGGAAAACTCTGTATGCATGGTACTCACTATCCTTCAAGTGTGTTTCTACAAAGCCTCTCTTTGTCATTTTCTCCCCCCTAGTTCATTTTGTTACTTTGACCATACATAGCTGAAATTGAGGATGCCTACCTTGATCAGGTTGAATGTAACTATGTCTGATGAGAAAATCCAGTGCTACCATTGCGCAGTTGGGCTTGAAATCGGAAGTTCCAATGGCCTCTCTCACCTGCGTGGGAAGATTTACAATTAACAGATAAAGTAGAAATGGCAGTTAGCACTCCAACATCATGCCTAGACCAAGATAATGGCTACCATAGCACAGAATTAATAAGAATGTGTGCTAATATGTTTCTTCTATCATTCCAAATAAAGTTAAACACTAACCATAATAATGAGCTAGGAAACTATAGGAGAGCTGCAGTCCTACCATCTCTTGTTTGAAATATGCCACAAAATGGTACAGGATCCAATCAGTTTTCATTGGGCTTTCCAAAGATAGACTCATCATTACAAATGGGAACAGCAAAGAAAATTGCTTGTTTGTGGGAGGCCTCATCAGTGCTATCTTTCATTGTTCAAAAGGGGCAACCTTTATTGGTAAGCAACATGGCATCTACGAACCTTATCAAGTGACCAGAGATAGAATTCTTGTACTTCTCCATCTCCCACTTGGGGCACAAATTTTTCAGGCAGCTCCAGGTCATATACAAACTGGCATTCAGGATAGATGCCTCCATCTGACCCTTCATATGTGTAGCGGGGATGGGGGGTGGGGGGAGAGAGAATAATTCAATCATATCAGTGACTTGCGTGGAAAATGTTCAGGTATGTTTTCGTGTGGAGTAACACTAATTTGAGTTACAGAGAGGAAATGACCTCATTCAGAGGAGCCCAAGCCATCTTTTTATATTGCGTCCAGGATTCCTATGAAATTAGGGGTGACATTTAGAGATCCATGTATGCTTTATGGATAAATGCTGCGTGCTAAATCAAGGCAATCTGTGGTCTGGAAATTCTACATATTGCATATTAAGAATATGCTTCTATATTTGACATATTTGTTTTCAAGAGTCAGCTGGAATATGTAGCAATCAAGAAAATCATATAGTAGTTGAATGAAAAATTATTGATTATAAATACAGTATGTTTCCTTGATGTCAACTTCAAGGGAAATATGTATTCTATATATTTACACAAGCAAA
>JANHFK010010656.1:182305-192880 GCA_036250565.1 Sibynophis collaris | reverse complement strand
ATGCTCAGGAGACCCCCAGTGCCTCCCCTTGAACTCATTTTCCATATCAACTGCAGCTGCATTAATTGGATATTTTCAGCTAAACAATGATTTCAGCTGAACAATGAAAGTGTTGAAAAGACTTTTCTAATGAGAAAACAGGCTATTCAGACAGAAAACAAACATGGAAAAGCAGATTCTAAAGATAGTTAAGTTTACCTTGAAGATTTCATAAATAAGTCCTAGGAATCTGCATTCCCACAGTTCCAAATGGTATTGCGTGAGGAGACCTACACAAATTCTGCTGTAAGGAAAAGCCAAATGGATAGTACTGAATGAAGTGCTATACCAGCAGAAACAGTTGTGGGAATTTCCATACTTTCCTGCAAATTCTAATCAAGAACAATTGGCACAAAAAAATTATTTTGTGCACTTTCATCTGAACTTTTGTTGTACAAACATGTACAATTTTCATGTTTTCTTATGTGCTTTTCCTAAAAATATACATTTATTCCTATTTGGGCCATGTTCTGAAAAGTAGTAATTTCATCAGGCAAGGTTATTTCAAATCACATTCAGATTTGAGAAACTGGAAAGCTCTATAAGAACATAGAATAGAAAAATATGGGCTGGCAAATATCTCCATCCCAAGTAATGTAAACTTTCCATTGCAGCTTCTTCAGAAAGCATAGTTTACCATATCTGACAGCTTTATTTCAAACATTTTTGCTATCAGCTCCATTCAAAGTGGAGTTTTATCAATTTTCTCTCTGTAATTTTCTTTCATTGGTTATAAGCTGTTGTGGCAGTTCTTTGGACTGAAAAACTGGATAAAAGTATTAAAAAACACATTAAATAATGCACACATACATTTTTCCTGCCACAGTCCAAACATATTGAAATCAACTGAAACATGAAGTTATATCAAACAAGGTTTATTATAATAATGTGCTATTCATTCTATCAGACAGGTTGTTACGATTGATATTGCAGTTTTAATTTTTTTTCTCTGTCTTCCGGCAAAGTTTCAGCCTTTGCAATCAGACAAAGGACCAGCCTGTAGGACCCTGCCTTAACTATTTCACAAAAGGTTATCTTTTATTTACCTTGTGTATTTTCTAAGTGTTCTATACTTGGTTTATGTAGTTCTTCCCAAGAGGCACTAAAAATCTGTTTTTCTCATGGGCATAATTGCTTGCCTTACCAAGATTAAACAATGTGAAAACTTTGACTGAGAATTTCAATAAATTATGCAATCTTTCAGCAAATTTCTCATTCCAATAAAAACATGAAACCTCCTATGTAAGCATTAAAGCAAAAGTAAAATGCATTCAGCATATAAAACGCACTTATTAGGAACACTGGCAATAGGAATCTAGAAAAGAAATTCTGTCATCACCAAAGATTAGCATCAAATTGAGGCAGCCACTAAAACAGGTAGCAATTAATGATTATACTCAAATTAATTGATTGATGAAACTTGTATGGATGGCCATCTATGTATTATGACTCTGGGTAGCTCATAGTAGTAATTATAAAATATATAAGAAACAATAAAAACCAATTCCCAAAAATGGTTTTTAGCAGCCTTAAACAACATTCTCCAATAATCAAAGGGTTCTAGACTTTCCCTATCCCAATGCTTGGAGAAAGAGCCATGTTTTTCAGTCCTTTCAGGAAGACTAGAAGTTTAAGTGTCTTCTGGATCTCAGTAGAAAGGGGCTCCATAGGGCAAGGACTGCTATTGAGAAGGTATGACCATATATAAAGGAAGAAACCTGCAGCATGCTCACCTCATCTGATTTAGTAGAACAGGCAGGGAGAAACACTCCTCTAAATAACCTGGTGCCATACCAATGCAGGGTTTTAAATATGACAAACAGCAACTTGAATTGTACATGGAAAGGAACTGGAAGCTACTGCAACTCTAACCATAGTAGTATAGTATCAGACAATAAAAGATCACATGAGACTATATACATTCTTGCACTCTGGAGCAGTTGTAATTTCCAGATGGTCTTTCAAGGGCAGCCTCATACGGAGTGAACTGTACTAATTCAACTAGGAAGTAACCAAGCCATGACTGATTTTGAGCAAGGCCTCCTGGTCCAGAAACAGGCAGAACTGACACATGAAAGTGGCCATGAAGAAAGATCGTAATGCAACAAATTATTAAGTCACAACAACAGTATTTTGAGAATGCAAATAAACCAGGACGGTGGTTGTCATACAGATTGAGGAAACAGAAGGCAAAGGGAAGGATTAATAAATTGTGGAATACCAAGGGGAAATTAGTGTTTCAAAATGTAGAGAAGAAAGAGGTAGTGTATGATTTCTTTAAAAGCTTATATGGAAAGGAGGAAGCGTTAGAAGATGGGAAGATCGGGCGGTACTTGCAGAAATCAGGGCTACCTAAGGTTGGGGCAGAAGACAAAGAGATACTCAATAGAGAAATTACAGAAAGAGAAATTAGAGATGCAATTAATAAACAAAAAAAGCAATAAGGCACCGGGCCCAGACAGATTGCATTGATACATAACATCTTGCCTCCTGAGAACCTGCTCAAGATTTGATCTCGGGGCCTTCTCTTGCATTAATAAATTAAGATACTAAATTTAACAGAAACATTACATAGTTTACATTGGTACTTTCTTTCCATTGCTGGCCAAACACATGCTTCCTAAATGCTCCCCATAACTATGTATCTAGGATACACTTCACTTATATAGTGGTACCTTGGTACTCAACTGCTTTGAAATTTATCAGATTTGATACTCAATACATTTTGACATTAAAATTTGTACTTATCATTTGGTACTTGATACACAAGCTAGAACTTGTTGGTGTAGGCTGCCTTGTGGCTCACTACAATATTTCTTATGGGAAAAAAATGTTTCTTACTCATAGCCAATTAATAATGAGTGCCAGGGTACCACTATATATTGAATTAAGTCATATTCTCGGTTTTTACAGTACCTCAAACCAGAAATCAACTAATTAGGCTAAGGAAAATTTTGAAAAAAGCCCTTTTCCAAGATTAAAAATAAGCTTGAATGTTGTATAGATGCAGCTCCATGATATCTTACTAAACTTGGTGAAGTATATTGTATGAAAATAGCCAATGTGTGAAAATAGTTTTTCATTATTTAATGCAGAATCCAGTAATAAAAATGTGCTGCTCTAATAAAAGAGTGGGGGGCCCTCCATTCAGCCATCAATTCTAATTCCAGTTCAAAATAATCAAAATTCAGTCATATTGAGTTAGGGAAACATTCTTCTTTATTTTTTATAATTATTAATATTATTACACTTTGAATATTTTTTACATTTTTCTTTCTATTCTTTTCCCTAAAGTGTCTGATCTCTTTAAGAATTTTTTTATCACAATGGCCAGTAGAAAAATAACCAAACTCTTAAAAACAAAGACGCTCTTTAGCGCTTCCCACAAAGATCAGGAGAAAAGAGAACTGTGGAACGGTGCAGAGTGGAGACACTTTACAGCATGGGGTGAAGAAGCAATAGGTTTAGAGCATATCACAAAGGGACTCGCGGTTTACTATGTACAGAGCAATTGGTATCAATGGCTGTGCAAGTGCCCTGCTTTGAATCAAACAGTTGGGAGGCTGAGTCATAAACCCTGTAGAGAGGTTTGTAGTAAATTAATTTTCTTCAATGTGCTTAATTTTAATTTATACTTGATTGGCTTCTGTTATGACCCACCAAAGGAGCAGAACCCCTTTGGGATTGTAATGGGACTGGGAAGTTGGAGCTGTTGCTTCATCTTTCCAGGTTGGGAATAGAACATAGGAATTTGAGGGAAATTATTGTTTTTCTGTGAAATTTGTACTTTAGCAAGTGATCCAGAAAATCAAGCATCATTTCTAAAAAAAAAAAAAAGGGGGATGTGGGAAAAAGTATTTTAAAAGACGTTCCCTCTTGGTTGTTTCATCTCAGGGGAACATATCAATAGTATTGATGTTAAATCTAGCTTGTTTTACTTGTTATCCCAGTCTCCAATAAAAAAACCAGTTGACTACCATTGCTTAGCAATCCACTGAAGGTACTAAGTCATTCTGCTTGCCTGCTTGGGATTGTACAAAGGTATGGATTGCTATTGTGATCAAACTTTTTGGAAGCTGCCACACCCTGCTAATATGCTGGGTTTGGGTTGGTAGGTCAAAAGCCATGCACCCTTTTGTTATGTGATCACCTTGCTCCCTTAGTTCTCCCTTTTAAAGCATGGTCTCCATGCTTACTTTCCAACATGTCCCATCATTTCTAGAGAAGTGACACACCTTCTCGATATTGTACCTTGATAAAAAGTCCTTCCACCCCACCACAAAAGAGCCTGGCCTAAAGGCAAAAGTACCTATGCCTAGTTGCCCCTCTTCTTCAAAGCTGGCAAGTTTCTGGATTGAATATTGCAGCTTTGTACTCAGAACAAAGTGGATGGCATATCTTAAATACCAGTCTTTTTTTCCTCTCACGTTTTCATATCAGTCAAATCAGATCATTCACAAAAGAATCCAGATGATTGTCTTTATAACTGACCTCTTTTTGTTCCTCCATTTCTTTTCCCAATAAATTCCACTGTATCATGAAAGAACTAGAATCATCTCCAGTGTACTAAACACCACTTATATTGATCAATAGATGTCATCAATAAATTAATAAGAAACTGGCCTCCCCATCCTGCCTCAGCATCTTAATTCTTTGTGCTTTACAGTTATTAAAACACTTCAAAAGAACTGAATTTGCTGCAGGAGAGAGAGGATGGGCATTTACTCAGACTTTAGATTGAGAATCCAAAGGCAATCGGATTAGGGAAGAATGTTCTAGAGCATTTTGGAAATTGGCTTGGCTGATGTTGGAGTCCAGTGGTTATGGATTTGATTGCAGGGAACTTTCAATGTTCAGATCCAGATCCTGATTCTAGGCTCTTTCCTATAAGACTGGTATTGCTGTTTTACCGACAGCATCCAAAGAAGTTGCATTACTGTGCCATCCAGAATGAAAGTTGGAGCTCCTTGGTCTTCTAGTAGCAGGAAGGGATGTGTAAAGAAAGAAGACTCTTGTGTTACACTGGACTGGCTTTTCCCTTCATGCCACTTTCTTCTTCAACAGAAAAAGGATGAGGGTTCTTTGGGAAAACACCAAATAGATTGACAGTCCTTCAAAAGGCGGAGGATCATTGAGAGTTCAGTTCAGGTGATTTTCATTTGCTGTAACCGAGATTCTTGGGGAGAAGAAGAAATCTGATCCCTCACTACATGCACAGACATACACACAATCTATTATAAGAAATGTCCTACCCTTGAAGCTATTTGTTAGGGATTAAAGAACAGAGGATTGTGCAACAGCTACTGTAACTTCCAAACTAGTAAATTGATGGTAAAAAAAAAGGCGGCTTCTCCAGCCAAAGCCCTGATCTCTCCCTATGCAGTTGTGATTGGAAAAGTATCCCTTTCTGTACCCTTAAAAACCCAGGAAGGCTGACACATTTAGACACCCACAAATCTCAGAGGGTGGAGTGGATGGGGAACTTACTGGCACATAACTGCATCCATCTTTATCCCCGGGGTGGGGGTGGGTAAGAAGTAGATGTGTGCCAGTTATCCATGCCGATGTTGGTCTGGACAGTAGGCTCAGCTCTTAGACTTATAACCTACATTTCCATAGAGAAGCAAGCAATCCAGCAACAAAGCCAACTCAAATCACCCTATCTTGTGGCTTTCTCCCTCACTTTTTACTTTTGATGGAACAAAAATAGTTTGTGGCGTATTTCAGTAGATGACATGTTTTTTTGGCACCCATCTGAAAATAAGCCGCCTCTTAAAAGAGCACCAGTTCACAAATAGAACTGAACAAATATGCACGGCTTGGACAGACCTGAGAATACTTCACTTTTTTAAAAAAAACCAGACATCTCCTTAGCTTATGGGAGATACTGAATTCATCCATCGTGCTCTATATGAATCCCCACACGAACCTGCATTTTACACTGTCTGAAGGGATTAAATGCCTACCCTATTATCGCCCATCTCTTTAGCCTTACACTCGTTGCTGGCAATTCATACACACGTGTAATCCACATGCTCACACATATCATACATTGGCTCACGTGTGGGTTGCCCTAATGGAGGAAAGGAGAGCCATCCCCCAACCGCAAAGAAGACCTGGGACACAAAGGTTGTTTTTCAAACGGAGACTTGGTGCAGTGCCCTTTAAGAGAGGCCCTGCCCCTCGTGGTCCATATCCAGAAATGCGCAGGGTGACAGGAGGGCTGCCCTCATTCAGCAGAGGTGTCCCTGGGGCCTCAAAAGGTATCAGAGCACAGTGTTCTCCGTGCAGCTGCCACCCAGCGATGAGCGGAATGCCTGCAGCTGGGAGACCCCGTGAAGATGGACACAGGCAGCTGCGACCACCAAGACGTGGAAGATCTGATGAGAATGGAACTGGAAAGAAAGGAGAAGAGAGGCATTGGAGCCCAACCTGCCTCATATTCACCATCACCACATTATGAGATTTCTTTTTGTTCTTGACATTCACAAATGAAACAAACAAACAAACCCAAAGTAGCTGAGGCTTCTGTAGGATTTGTGACTTAAGATCCCCAGCCGAACCATGCATTAAGTGGACTCATACCCTGGTTTCTCTTCTGATCATATAAATCTGTCATCTTAAGTGTTTCACAGCACTTTGTGTTTTTCATTAATTTTATACTGCTTGCATGCAAACACACATTGATTAATAATGTGCATAATTTTATATATATTTGAGGTGTGTTTTTTTAAATCTTGCTTTTATGGATTGCATGCTGTCGCATCCTCTGGGTAGGCTATCCTTAAGCTTCCTTATATTCTCTCTCCTTTCTAAAAAAAAAACAAAAAAACAAAAATGGGAGGAAGCAAAAATGTCACTCTGCCTGTTCTGGGAATGTTGCCATGTCACCATTTCTCTTGTTTGAAAAAAGGTTGCCTACTTTGTCCGATTTGGTATGAGCCCTCACAGTTTGCCACGGCAAAGTACTTATCTTAATCTGCCTCCTGATATTTTGAATGTGACAAAATGAAATGTAAAATTTATCACAGAATGAATCTATGGCTTTTACCAAGAGAAAAGATAATGTGGAACTCATATGAAGACTCTCAAGTTTAAATACTTCCATCCCACTTCCATATTTTCTTGCAAAGACATACCCAGATATCACACTTGCCCGGGAAGAAACGTTCAGGAATGCGGGCAGCATACAAGCCCACTCCCAAGATGTAGAGGACTGCCATGAGGAAGAGCCAACCAATCTGTCCCACTGTCGTGGCCTTGATAAAACCTTCAGTGATCATGAAATGGAGGGTGGGCACTAGTCCACTCAGCCCTAGGCCCAGAAATACACCTACCCAAAAAGAAAGAGAGAATGTAATTTGGACGGACAGTTCTGTAGCTTTAACATCAATCCAACTAATAAAATCTTAGCCCCCAAACTGGAGTCTTAATGTTGCTAATGAAGGAGCAGCTGTTGCAAAGTTAGACAATAAAAGCACACACATATTTTCATATTGAACTGGTATTATTGGCACTGGCTATCATATTATGCTAGTTACTGTTTTGTTCCTGCAGCTTTTATATTAACTCAGTATGCCAGCTTTTCCCAACCTGGTTTCCTGGTGTTGGGATTACAACTTCTTTTTCATGTTGGACTTTCCTCACATTTGGACAATGTTAGGTTTAGGAAGGCTGCCTTGTGCTAGGCAAGTTCCTCTATGTTATATAATTACTTTGGTTTCCAATGATCACATTATGAGTGTTTTTTTGTGTACCAAAATTGATACAATTGAAAAATACAAGAAAGGTCTCGGAGTCTTGGCACCCCTGAGATTTCCAGAAGCATATAAATAGAGGACTCCAAAAACTAGTGAGAACTCTATGGCCAAAAAACAGAAGCGGTTGTGGGAAGAGAGGAATGGAAAGACCAGGGAAAGGAAACAGAACCAAAAGACTGGAAAGCAACTAACAGGATTCCCTGTCCTTAATAGGTTTCTCCACATAATATAGCAGTGTGAGGATGCAGTCAAATCAAGAATAGTTACCTGCCCGCACTGCCCGATACTGTGGCGTGGCAAAGTGATCCCACTGCGACACCATGATGGCAGTTATACCCAGCACACAGGTGATGATGAGGTAGATGACCTGGGGTTGTGGTGAGCAGTAGAATGAGTAATACAACCAGGGAACAAAACTGCCCATGGTGAGCAGGGCAATTCCAGAGTAATCCAATCTGTACAGAAAGCACCACAGAAAGCAAAGTTGGGTGATCAGTGGGCATCATGCATAGGGCAGGGCTTGGTGTATAAAGTTTAAATTACAGGAACCTTTAAACTATTTTACTAAAGTATAGATATCTAAAGCCAGTGTGGGCAAGATATTGTGCAGGGCCTTTTAGCTTTCATTATACTGCAAAGATGATCCATGTTATGGAAAGCATGTATGCAGATTTAAAATTATGAACTTGGTGGTCCCTGAGGTCCAAAAGGTTGGGGACCCCTGCACTAGACTAAATGCAGCTCACCCATTATTGGCTCAAGAAGTCTTGAGGAAAAGGGCTGTCTATTGGCTTCCCTGTGATAAGCAAGAGCACAGTGAGAGCCCCTTCTGAAATCCCCCAAATATCTCTTGTGTAACACCTCCCCCAAATACCTCTTGTGTAACACTTGTGTATGGTATATTACCATAAATGTACTTTGCGACTTACTGTTTTTGGGAAACCATTTATAGAAGTGTTTCTCAACCTCAGCAACATTAAGGTATGTGGGAGAATTTTGGGAGTGGAAGTCCATATATCTTAACCTCGAGGAAGTTGAGAAACACTAATTTATAGTGCTCTAAAGAACACCACTTCGGAGGCATTGTTACAAAAATGAATCAGATGACTCCAAGATGCAACTTCAATTGGAGCTCAGCATTTTTATTAAGTTTCAAATGGTGAAGCATCACCTGCGAGGTCCTATCAGGACCCTGAGTTGTTCCCAGATGCTGCATGGTGCTACAGGCCAGCCCAGACAGTGGCATACCAGTCTTGATGAACCTCCATCGCTGGTTGTTTGTATAGCACAGAACAGAAGAAAAAGGTTTGGTGGTTGGGGAGACTGGCAAACTCCTGACAGATTCCAATACTTGATTGGTCATCTACTTTGGCTTGATGGGGATTTTCTTTTACAATAAGAAAGGCTATCCAGTTATCAGCCAAAGAAGAAATTTACCTCAGATACTCTAAGCTTAAGTCCTTACATTTCATTATGAGAGAATACATCTTGATTCTTAATTCTTGCCTGCTGGTCACGTGCCTGAGAAGTTTGTGGGAGGATGGAGAGAGGCGGGGAAATCAACTTACTTGGAGAAGGTGCGAGAAACTTTCTCAGAGTGGCAATAGACTGTGTGAAATAGCCAGGAGAAACAGAGACAGAGAATGGCTCCGAGGAAAAACATGCCAAAGACCACACGCTCCTGGATGGGGGCCACATATTTCATGTTGGGACTGAACATGTATCCAATGCCCAAAACCAGGAAGAAGAGGAACCCTGAGGAGAGGGAAGAAAGTTACCATATATACATGTTTCTGCATGTATTCAAATACTGGGCCATGTTTGGAAACAGGAAACATACATCTGGTTTGGCAGGGACTTAGGAATCCTTTTTGAATCTACCCGTGAAGAGACTCCATTTCAGGAACTTCATAGGCCTTTCTCAAGTTGGGAGAATCAATGTGTGAAATGGGAGACTGAAGAAGCACAAGTGGCTTCTGGTGTGAGCCATGGTTGACTGAAGACATCTCTGCGAATGAAGACAATCGCTATGAAGACAAAAGACCAGTGAGCAGATTGATTGTTCGAGTCTCTTCAGAGAAGGGTAGAATTGGAGATTGCCTATGAGTACTCTATACGGCAACTCCTCATGAGAAACAAGAAAAGCAGCCTCCAGCTGGTTTGAATGCCAGGAGCCAAGCAAGACAACTTCTTTGTTCTGAACAGCAGTGAAGCCTTTCATAAGGCTTTCATAACATTTCACAAAGGAAATGTTCAATTTAATTACTTTATGGATGTTAAAGACATTCAAAATGGCAAGCTTAATTTGACACTTGATGAGTTTTACTTTTGTCTTTGGATTTAACAAACTTTAAGCAAGAGACTTAAAAATTTAAAATAAATTTGAAAAATACAGGAGTGGTGTATGGCATTTACAAAGTAGGTTAGTGAAAGCTTTGAAGACTTTTAAATGCCAAAGAGTGATGAAAGATTGACTCCTGTGATTGTGCACAGGAATGATTTAAAGATCAAGATTGTATATAATGAAAAGGAAGAATGTAAAGTTGGATTATTTGACCAGGGATAAACTATTCTGTGTACACCTGTATATTACACGAAGAAAAGAGGATTGTGAAAATATTTACAGATCCCTCACATCCTGTATATAAACTGATTCAACTCCTACCCTCAAAATAATGCTATAGAGCACTGCACACCAGAACAAGACACAAGGACAGTTTTTTCCCAAATGCCATCACTCTGCTAAACAAATAATTCCCTCAACACTGTCAAACTA
>JANHFK010010656.1:145639-160530 GCA_036250565.1 Sibynophis collaris | reverse complement strand
GAGTTGAAGTCCACCCCTCTGAGAGCATGCCGGGTGGGGAATTCTGGGAATTGAAGTCCACCCCTCTGAGAGCATTCTGGGTGGGGACTTCTGGGAATTGAAGTCCACCCATCTTAAAACACATGACTGGGAAATTCTGGGAATTGAAGTCCACCCCTCTTAGAGCATACTGGGTGGGGAATTCTGGGAATTGAAGTCCACCCCTCTTAAAGCACATCACTGGGGAATTCTGGGAATTGAAGTCCACTCATTTTCAAGCACATGACTGGGGAATTCTGGGAGTTGAAGCCCACCCCTCTTAAAGGACATGTCTGGGGAATTCTGGGAGTTGAAGTCTATCCATCTTAAAAAATACTCCCAGGAGAATTCTGAGACTTAAAGTCCACCCATCTTTAAGCCACCAAGGTTGAGAACCGTTGCCCTAAACTACCCTCTAACACACAGCCTGAGTTCACACCACACACACGGAGCTTTTGAACAACCAAAGTTTTCTGCTGAACTTGACTCCCCGTGCCGTTCACAACCCACCGCATTGTCTTTCAAAGAGTAAAATTTGCGCCACGGTGAAAACCGTCTCTACGCGCAGACGTATACAATGAAACAGCAACACCGAGACCCATTTTCTTAAAAAATGAAAAGGTACATTTATTGAAAACAGTTAATACTTTATACAGTTTCTTCTCACAGAATTGTGTGTCCCTCCCTCCCTCCCTCCCGGTGAAGTCTAGCCTAGGGGGCATGGATGCCCCCATGATCGACAGACCGAGATGGCAAAATGGTTCGAGGCCCACCAACAATCTCAGTCCAAAAAATATAAGCCATTTGGATCCTGCACAAGTTTGCTTAGGAGTGCCCTAAAACTGGTGAGACCGTCTACTCCTGAGTAAGTGTTGGCAACTTTGCAGACTTAATCACGGCCCCACCGTGAGGGTCGTGGTAGTGAAACCAAGGAACTCACCTTGGAAAGGACAGGTGCATTAATATGTGTGTATTTTGTGTGTTTGTGTGTGTGTAGGTGTGTTTCACAGCCCACTTCTGCAGCAAGAGAGGTGGAAATATTCCTATTTACAACAAGGGGAGCATTGTTGCCACGGGAGGGGGGAGGAATGGACTTCCTCTCCCCCCCCATCTTTCCATTTTGATCCCTGGAGGTTTTACAAAAGGTTTGTCCCGTCTCTGGCTTCTTCCGGTTGGCTTGCACGCCAGGTGTTTTGCACTGCGATATTGCAACCCAACACATCTGGATGCCTTCCAAGCTGGGGCAGTTCTTGTGTGTTCAAGATAACACGGCAACAAAATGGTTTTATCTGTGTGTCTTTGCAATCTCTGTAGTCTAGCAAAGAAAAGGACCAGGGGGCGACAGGATAGCATCTTCCAATATTTGAAGGGCTGCCCCAAAGAAGAGTTGTTGGGGGTCAAGCTAGTCTCTAAAGCACCCGAAGGCAGGAGAAGAAACAATGGACAAGAAAGGAATGAAGGAGATAAGCTGGAGCTAAGGAGAAACTTCCTAAAAGTGAGGACAATCAACCAGTGGAACAGCTTGCCTTCAGAAATCATTGCTCTCCATCACTGGAGATTTTTAAGAAGAGACTGGACAGTCACTTATTTAAAGCTTTATAGGTTCTCCTGCTTGAGCAGGGGGCTGGATTAGAAGATCTCTAAGGTCCCTTCCAGCTCATTTTATTCTAATTCTAATTTAGAATAAAAGAACCCTGAGATGCAACTAGCGTCTTATTCTTTCTACCTGCAACTTTGATCGGCTTTTCTAAAGAAATGAGATACCTTCATAAGCAAATATAATCAGGGTAACTTCACAGGTTTTCCTCTAGCGAAGACAGCTGGTCGCTCAACCTCCCCCAAGTTCTCTCACTGCACCCGATCCGCTTTTCTCAATTGACTTCCTGTACTTTTGCTGTTAAAGGTGACCCCACCTTCTCTTCTTCCACGGCCAATAAGATCAGAAATGTTCATCTTTGACCAATCGGCTGCAAACCGAGGTGGAGAAGCGACAGTACAGCTTCGGATAATAAGCCTAGCCGCTTCCGGTTGTGAAGTTTTCCCTTTATCTCTAAAGTGGCGTTTCTCACTCTCAGAAATTATATGGGGGCTTCAACTCCCAGAGTTCTTCAACCAGCTCGCTGAAGTCCACATAGGTTGAAGTTGCTGGGGTGGACAATCATTTGTTCTAGAGGCTTAAACAGGGACCATGTTTATTAAGGGAGTTGTGTGTGTGTGTTGTATGTATGTATGCTGAGCCCTCTGATATGTCGGGCAAGGGCGGTGATATATATCTTTTGAATCGATAAAGCTGACCAAACAGATATTTCCACCCACCCACCCCCAAAGTCTGGGAAATATATGGGTATTAGATCAGGGATGAAAAAAATCCAGTGGATCAAAATATATTCTGTGTGCTGTCTCGCGGTGGTTAAGAATTGCTGGCAGCTCAGTTCCGCTTTCTCTCCAGGAGGATTTTCATTTCTCCTTCAGATTGGAATCTATGGGGGCAGAAGTGTGGGAAAATATACGAAATATGAAACAGGATCCACTAGATATCTCTTTGTTCCGTATTTATGCTTTTTCGCCTACTGATGGATCAATTTGGAGAGGCACAAAAAGAGGGAAGGCAGAGTTTGGAGGGGGGAGGAGGAATGTAGATCCCAGTATTTCGATATTCCATTAGAAAAATAAAATCTCAATGTTACTCGGTACTCAACAGCCTATCAAGCTGTGAAGGCACCATGAAGCGGTATATAAACCTAAAGGCAATTACTATTGCTATGCGGAAACATCATCTGCGCGCGCATTTTACTGACGTCGCGGTGGAGGCTTCGGGCACGCGTTCTCATGACGTCACCACCCTTTGTTCTGCCATGTTTGGTGTGGGCCTGAGGCTTCCCTTTGGGTTTTTTCATTCTCATCTGTTATAGGCCGTTTCTCCTGACCAATGGAGAACCGACGTCAAGGGCGGAAGTTATTGAAAGAAAGTAAATCGTAACGTGGTCGAGTCTGGGATGTTCTAGGAAGATCATGGTAAGAGCTAATTTTTGTGCATCGAGCAGCATTTCCTTTTTGGAAAAATGAGCAGTAATTGGTTTTGCTTTCTAGCTAAGAGAATGGAGGCAAGTTTCCAGATAGTTCAGTTTAGACTTTGTCCAACGATTCAATGAATCAATGAAGCCTCGGGATAGCAGACATTCTAATCTAGACTAATTCGGAGCAAAGAGCATAGATTTTGCATATGCTCTTTAGAAGTTACCTATATTTTGATCAGGCTTCTCGCCCTGTTGCTTTCTAGGTATATTGAATTACAGTGGTTGGCAATGTTGGTTAGATTTTTTTTAAAATTGCTCCATAATTCTTCAAATGTTTATTTAGCAATCCAACTAAATTTGATGGGATTTATTCCCTAGGAAACAGCTGTAGGATTACAGCCCCACTCTGTTTTAATTGTGGCCTGTCCGAACGTATGTAACCCAAAAGTTAAAAATTTCTGGAGTTTTAACAAATGTTTCAGGACAGATCTGTTTTCTCCCATCACTAGGTATATTGAAATCAGAAGGGAAATGAAAAAAAAAAGGTCTTAATGAATCTAATTGGTGCATTTGTACTTTCTTAGTTGCGTCGGGAGGCTCGTCAGAGGCGGGAGTATCTTTACCGCAAAGCTCAAGAAGAAAAACTCCGGACTCTTCAAGAAAAGAAAGAAAAGATTAAAAAGGCTCTGGATGGTACACATTAATGACTTGGAATTGCAATATATAACAATTGTATTTTATATATACTTTTATACTATACAATCAGGATTATATTATTTGTATAATGTTTTGTGATTTTTTACTTTTAAATGGTAAACCATCTAGAGTTGTTGGAAGTTGGGTGAATTATAATTTGTATAAATGAACCAATAACAGACCCAATAATGTGGATTTTTACAATTTTTAAAAAAGTCATCTGTGCTTTTCCCTTCTAGAGAACTGCCTGATTCCCACAGAACTTCGGAAAGAAGCCCTGGTCCTCCAGAAAGCACTGGAGTATGATGATGGAGGGGCAGAAGGTGAGTGGGTCATTGGCGCCAAACCTCTAGGCTACCATACCCAACCTGGAGTCCTTTAAATGCTTTCTGGGGAATCTATCTGTCTCTGGGAAGGTTTGTAATTATGACATTGGCCTGGCAGGAGTGACGAGTCATGTGGATGATGAATATCGCTGGGCTGGTGTGGAGGATCCCCGTATTATGGTTACCACCTCTCGTGACCCCAGCTCCCGCCTCAAGATGTTTGCCAAAGTAAGTAAACAGCAAATGCTTTGCCCTGTTTAGTTGGAGGCATGGGTTTAGAAAGCAGGTTGATGGGGCAGGCTTGAGGACTTGCAGTCTTTCTGGGACTAGTTCAAATCTGGCTACCAGCCTGCCAGAAAGGAAACTCATTGAAGAGGTTTACTTTGAGCCAGACATCAAACCCAGTTCAGTTCAGCCCTGGGCAGTTAGGAGGGCAAAGCAAATGGTTTAACAGAGACTGTGTGCCAGGGGATCAACTCTTAAAATCTCAGCTTAAGCTTTCCAGATTAAAAAAAAATCAGTTGAATAAATGTAACCCGTGTTTTCATTAGGTACGGTGACATCGGTTGCTTCTGCTCAGAAATCTGATTGTAAATGGCTGTTTATAATTTCATGTGTTTTCCCCATGTTCTGTTTAGGAAGTGAAGCTAGTTTTCCCTGGGGCCCAGCGAATGAACCGAGGCAGGCATGAGGTGGGCGCTTTGGTCCGTGCCTGCAAAGCCAATGGGGTCACCGACCTGCTGGTGGTGCATGAGCATAGAGGGGTGCCAGGTAAGTGATTTGTAAACAGTACACACTAGATACTTGTGCTTTGAAATCTGTTGGTATGAGAGCATATTTAGTAGAGATTCAGGGGTCATTTTATTTCATTTGTACTGGACTTGAAGAGGGCAGTTTGATGGAATCATACAGAAGGTGCAGCTCTGCTCATTTGGAAATGGGCTGAAGTTGCTTGTTTGATGTCAAACCTATCGGCAGTGGCTCTTCTCTTCAGAAGCAATTTAATGCCTTCCAGATACTTCATGTTATAGTTCAACAATCCTTTGCTAGCTTGCCTCAGGTTGACAAGAGCTTAAATCCAATATGCAGCTTACTTGACCCTAGGTAGAAGTTAATATTGGTGGTCAAGTGTAGGCTGTGCACCCTAGGTTCACTGATCAGATCTCCAAGTACCAGTAGAATTGGGAAGACTTCCATCTGAAGCTTCTGATGATGCTGAGCTAGATGGAATAGCTGGTTATGAGCAAAGCTTAAGCAGAATTGGTGGATAAAGCATCATTCCCACACATCAGGTTGTGCCATAATTTCTTTTTTCATTGGGTTCATCTTCCATTGGTAGCAACTGGGCCTCACTAGTTTCTCTGCTCCTTGTTCCCACTTCTTCATCTCTTAGATGGACTCATAGTTAGCCACCTGCCTTTCGGCCCGACTGCCTACTTCACCCTCTGCAATGTGGTCATGCGCCATGATATCCCAGACATTGGCACCATGTCAGAAGCCAACCCCCACCTCATCTTCCACAATGTCACGTCTCGTCTTGGACAGAGGGTAAGATGAAGTGGTAGATCAGAATGTTATTTCCTCAATGACAACTGTTTAGACTGGGATTGAAAATCAAAACGGAGAAGGTAGCTAGCAGGTCTGCAAAACATCTGAGGCAGGGCAGGAAATC
Organism: Sibynophis collaris; assembly: GCA_036250565.1. Classification (NCBI taxonomy): domain Eukaryota; kingdom Metazoa; phylum Chordata; class Lepidosauria; order Squamata; family Sibynophiidae; genus Sibynophis; species Sibynophis collaris. The sequence continues at coordinate 154,801 of JANHFK010010656.1, read as the reverse complement.
CTGTTTGACTTGGCAGTAAGATCTACTGGCCAAAGTCACTAAATGTGATTGCTGTTTTCTGGGTTTACAAAATGTATCATAAAGCAGCTGAACACACGGAGTCTGTTCAATAGACTAAGCCACAACTTTAAAAAAAACCCAGGGTTAAAGCTGTTAGATCTTTTACTGTCCTAGTTGTGTTTTACTGTCCATGTTGTGAACTTAGCCCCTAAGAGCAGTGGAATTTACTCTACAGAAGTGAGTGTAGGATTATCGCTTTAGCCTGGATCCGTCAGTGTTCTTTATTTTATTTTATTATTTTATTCTTTATTTTGGGCAAAGTAAAGATGTGATTATCAGAGAAGCAGCATAATCACAGGAGGTTTTATGTACCAGAAATCAAATAATATTTTAGTTGCTAAAGATCATTCTAGCTGGGGATTATGGGAGATCCATGGTCAAGCACATTCAAAGATTGTCATGTGAGTTAAATCTGATTTATTGGCCTGATCTTGCAATTGTGTTTAGTTATGTATTTCTTTAAATCTGATCCCATTAAGGGAAAACTTGACTTTGAGACTACAGGAACATTTGATACTTCATTCACTATTGTTTCCAACTTTCATCACACATCATCCACTTTCTACCACTAAGGATCTGGCATTTCTCCCTTTCTCCTTTCTAGGTCACTAGCATTCTCAAATACTTGTTTCCAGTACCTAAAGAAGACAGCAAGCGGGTCATCACCTTTGCTAACCAAGACGACTACATCTCCTTCAGGTATACCTGGTTTGGATTCTGGGTGAGGCTGAGCAGAAATGATTATGAGAGTGGAGCCAAGAGAACGCAAACTTCACTGGTGCTAGATTCTTTGTTGGTGCCAGTTGTGAGGTCTTGTTCATGGACAATGCTCTGGGTGGTAGTACAACCTTCTGCAATTTGGTCCCTTCTGAATATAATTGGAATATAATTGCTATACTTGTTGTAGATTGTGGTAAATGTTGTCCCAACACATATGAAGGGACTCAGGCTGAAGAAAGATGAGAGAGCATTTTCCAAGCTGCTTTGGAAATAAAACAGATGGGCAGCCTTGGAGGGCATTCAGGGGCTTATTTATGGATTTGCTTTAGTTCTGCACTTTATTGATTTTTTCAAAATGCCAAAGAAGAGAAGCCACAGCACTTTTCTTGAGCTAGTGCTGCCTGCTATCAGTTTGAGATTGTCATTATTTAATAATTGCCACTAGCTTCCAAATATAATAGGTCATAAAAGTTGCCTCTGCAGAGTCTTCAGTAATCTAGTGGGCAACTTAATCACTTTATGTGTGATACACATCCATCATTGAAGTACCCCATGGTGGGCAGGATACATGTTTGTAAATAAATAAACTTTATCCCTGGCTTATGTTCCAGTTGGCGTATGCTGCAGTTGGGTTCATGCAACATGTAACACCAAAATGTAGTTTGTCTGCTCTTTAATTAATGTAGAGTCAACTAAAGTCAACCAACAAGTTGCGTTGTTAGCAGTGCCCTCAAAGACGATATGAATGCAGACGTTAACAGATAGCGTTAAGTGTAGAGGGGATGAATTGAATGCAAATATGCATCCTGTAGCTGACTCTGCCATGGGGAGAATGAAGAGATCGCCTCAGATGTGGTGCCACTTGAAAAGGCAGACAACTCTCAGTTTGATTTATATTTGGTCATCAAATATGAGGAGAGACATTTGCCAATATAGTGTGTGTGTGGCTTTTGCTGCTTTGCTTGAAATAATGAAGTGTTTGCCCTTTGTCCGTGTTTTAGCAGCTGTGATTTGGGTTTAATGGGTGGAAAAACTTAGGAGGAGGAGGGACCAAAGAGCCTGTTGCTGGGGAAGAGGACTGCTCTTAATTCTTCCCAGTGCTTACTCTGTAATTTTCCAATATTATCTGGGGCAGGCACCATGTTTACAAGAAGACTGACCATCGGAATGTGGAGCTCTCTGAGGTTGGGCCAAGGTTTGAAATGAAATGTAAGTATCACCATCAAACTATGAACTGTGAAATCAGAAACGTTGTCTCCATCACTGTCTCGCCAGAGCAGTTTTAACTGAGTCACTGTTCTCTTAGCATCTGCTACATTTTTATTTATTTGTAACCCACCTTTATTATTTTTACAAATAACTCAAGAAAGGGAACATATCCAATACACCTATCCTCCTCCTATTTTCCCCACAACAACTCTGTGAGGTGAACTGGACTGAGAGAGAATGATTGCCCAAGATCATCCAACTGGCTTTCATGCCTAAGGCAAGATTTCAGCTCATGGTATCCTGCTTTCTAGCTTGGTGTCTTAACCACTAGACCACACTGGATTTGTTTGTGTGTGTGTATATATATATGTATATCTCTGTCCATCATGCACGTGTACACACACACACACACATACACAGAGAGAGAGAGAGAGAGATTGGGAATCCAGTTAAGTAGTTGGGAAATATAGAAGTCTGAACATGACAGCTGGTTAGCAAGTGGACTGAATAAATATGTGAAAAACAAATCTGTAATGAACAGAGGGGCAATTTTAACTTTGTAGCAATAGCGCGTAGACTTATGTACCACTTCGCAGTGCTTTTACAGCCCTCTCTAAGCAGTTTACAGAGTCAGCATATTGCCCCCCACAATCTGGGTCTTCATTTTACCCACCTTGGAAGGATGAGTCAACTTTTTGATACTGTATTTAACACTTGATACTGTAAGTATCAAAAGCATTGAAGAAGAAAAAAGAGAAAGAAAAGAAGAAGAAGAGGAGATTTTGGAATAATCTGTGTTGGAGGAAGCCCTACTGGGAATTCTAGGTATTGTTCAGCATCCTTGGGTGGGCAAAGCTAATCTATAATGTCACTACATTGCAGGCTTAAATGGAATGGCATTTTTCAGGTAAAACCTCCAAGTCAATATTAAAAATATCAAGTGCAGAAAGAAAATCCATCTTGTTATCTGACTTCCTTTCTCCCCATCTTTTTAAAAAATATGGCTGACGCAACAAATGGCAATTAAAGCAATAAGACACAGTGTACTGTATGCAAATTACAGTATTTTTTAGAGCACATGGAGTTATTTTTCTCACAATTAGGGTCAAGGGCTGTAATCCGATTTCCCCTGAGGTTGACAACAGTATTTTTCAAAAGGATCTCAAGTTCTAGCATGAATCAACCTGCTTATTTCCTTCCTAAGAAAAAAAGGCAACATTTATGACAATTCTTGCTTTATTGTGCTGCAGATAACATAATGGAACAGTTTTCTGCTGATGTTGACCATAAGGTTGCTTCTTAAAAGAAAGTGGCTTCCTAGTTCAAGAGCGGTGCTCTCTAGTTATGTTTGGTCAAGTCTTGTAATTCATAGCCTATGGCCACATTAGCTGGAAATTATGTGAATTATAGTTTACCACATGGGATTGAGCATCACATTTGAGAATGCTATGCAAAAAAAAAAAATTTGATCTTGTGCTTCTTGTGCTTTTATACATAACTCATATGACATGGATTTTCATTATGCCCTTTAAAAACTGGACTGGTGTGTAGATTTGTCCATGACTCTTGTCCTTCTGGGGGAAAAAATTCCTTCTGTGCATTTTGCTTCAGGGAAGAGAAAAAGTAACACAGTTATTCAATATTTATGGGTCACGAGATTTTTCAAATGACTGCTATGTCTGTTGAACACTAGAATCAATTGGATCACCCTTTTCAGAGTTCAGTATGAATCTCTTCCTGTCCCTATTCTGATCTAAAGACAGTGCGGTTAGGAGCATGTAAAATAATCAAGACGTTGCTGATTCAAATCTTAGCTGACACATGAAGAACCTGAGAGGCTTCTTGTAAATCAGCATCTTGGCTTTTGTCCATCGAAATCATAGTGATATGTGGGGGATGGGGGGAGAGCTACCATTCAATAATGGCTTCTGGTCACTGGGTTCACCTATGGTAGTAACTCTAATGTGGTTTCCTCAACTTTAGAACAATGTGTTATGGCGTACTTCATGACTCATCCTTCAACGTACTGTTGCGTAATGTAATCTGTGAAACTCAAATGCTGGGAATGACTATTGTGGTGTCAGGGTTTGCTTTCAGAAATATCTGGCTGGCTGTTTGTTGTCCTAGAACAGTGATGGCGAACCTTTTAATCGCCACCAAGTGCTGAAAAGGGAGCACGTGTGCGTCTGGGCCGTAACCCGGAAGAGGAGCTGCCGAGGGTGTATGCGCGCATCCTAAAATGAACTTCCAGTTTTAGCTACTGAACGTCTGGTTTCAGCCAGCTACTCTTCTGGGTTTCTGGTGCGCATGCACACCTGGCGATCAGCTGTCTGGCATGCAGGAAAACGGAAGACCAGCTCTTCTAATTTTCCAGCACTGCCGCATGGAAAAAGGCCAGCTGATCATTGCATGTGCATGCGCGCCAGGAACCCAGAAGAGGAACAGGCAATGCCGTGTATGCTGGGCAAATGACTCCGCATGCCATTTCGGGCAGGCGTGCCATAGGTTTGCTATCATGGTCCTAGAACAAGATCTGATGTGCGCCAGCTAGGCCACTTAACTGTGGTTTAAAGAATAATGGTAGTTTGAGTTCACATATATTGCAATTCCCTAAACTCTGGTTGTGTTGCACTGACTAGGGTCTCAACATACTAAGACAACATTTAACAAACCCTATTAACGTTTAACTGCTGGTATGAACTCAGCCACAGCATAAAATGCTCTTGAGTTTTAAAGATTCTTTCCATTGTTTGGGTAGGATTTATCTTTCTTTGTCCTCTTGTCCTAAAAAATCATTTTCTATGGACATTCAGAGACTGACATTGAACCAGACTGAAAACAGAATTGTGGGGCTTATTCCCTGAAGCACAGAGCACGACAGCCAGCTCAAACTTTTCTTCTCTTATATTGCAGTATATATGATCAAACTGGGAACCTTGGAGCAAGAGAACACCGCTGACGTGGAGTGGCGCTGGCACCCCTACACCCACACAGCCAAGAAGAGAAAATTCCTCAGTGTTGAGTAGCAGTGCTTCAAAACTGCCACTTTCTCATCAAAGAAGCAGACTGCATTTTGCATTTTTACATGAACTGGATTCTTTAAGCTGGCTCCCATAAATACATTTATTTTTTCTTTCTTTCTGTCTGTTCTAAGAGTGATCATATTTTTGGTTCATGTCAGAATTTGGTTCTCACCCATTCCAGGACTTCCCCATTCTGACATGGAACTCGTGATGTTCGTCCAGCAGAAAGGGGGCTTTTGCACTTCCCTATTCTGACTGGGTTGGCCTTCCTGGTTAACTTGTGTACATTTACATTTAGCAGAAACGTACTGGGTAACATTGGAGCTGGCTGTCCAGTTCTAGAAAATATCTATGGGGAATTGATTTTGAAAGCTACATTAGCAGCAAAGAAGACAGTCAAATAGCAGATGTTAAGACTCACAATGATGCAGGACACATACACTGTAATTTGCCACAGCATTACGTGACTCTAGTGCTTTCTCAGTCCTCCAATTGGTTTTTACTACTTCGTGCCTGCATTTTTTCTACAACAACTTCTTTCCTCTTTTGGTGTCTATGGTAGTAATGTTACCTCAACATATAAATAAGACTAATAAAAAGATTACAGGATGAATGGGGCAGGAGACTTTCCTCACCTGCGCTGTTATTTTTGCTTTGTTAGATGTGCCCGTTGAGTTCACCCCAAATGTCTGGGTTGTAATTCACTAAGCTGTAGTTAACTAACTAATCCACACTGGCTAGGTTTACAACAGACTTAGCTAAAATGCAGCACCATCACTTAACATTATCAGGTTATCAGAGTTACATCGGAAGCTCTGTTGAAGAGGAGCATGTGGGAGAATGAATTACAGATTCCTTTCCAAATAGTGTGGTTATCTCTCCATATGGGTCATGCAAAATACGTTTCTTCTGAAGACTGAATTAGCCAAACCTATTCTTGATGCAATTATTTGGAAGTGTGTAATTGTACGAGAGGTACCCTTTCTTCGGCACCAAACTTTTACAACTTTTGTACAATCATTTTCTCTTAGCTCTGGTTTCTTTTTCCCCCTATGCTTTCCATTAGAAAATGAGACCATCCAAGTGTTGAGCCGGGTTAGGCTCACACTCTGTATAAGTCAAAGCCATCAAACAACATGAATGCTCAAACAAAATAGGTAGGCCTCCGATAAGGCTTATCCTTACTTCAGTGGCTGCAGCTTAAGGAGAACATTACATTAATAGCCATATATTCTGTTTAATTGGCTAACTGTCCCGGATTTCCCTGGCATGATTATACCAAAGAAAAGTTCATGTCAAAGTAAGTTGTTCTAACTGGAGAATTTGCTCTTAGAAGTGTCCTGAGCTTTAGTGCTCATGGTAGCTGTCCTCTTTGTGCTCAGAAAAACTTTTTTTGCGTAGTTGCTCCTTATGAAGGAGGTGAGGATCTAGTATTTGGTGCTCCTCTTTGGAAGAAGCAGCAGCCTTCTTTCCTCCCTGCTGTTAAAGAATGTCCTCAGAAGCGCAGCTTATACTCTGCTCCATTCAGCAGGAGGGTCTCTTGGTCCTTTTGGCTTCCCGATCCGCATGTTAAATCCTATGGGAGAATAGGAAAGGCGTTAAGACACCATACTGAGAGCTTTGGTCGGGTTTTTTTCAAGGATTTTGCCCGTCTGACTTTTTCCTTACATAGCTCACCCTAAGGTACACAGTGCATGCCCTTTGATTTTAATTCTCATCAGTATTATCGCGGAAAATACAAGACGCAAGTCCTGTGCAGTTCATGGAGGCACATTCGTATAGCAGTTGCCAGCGTCTCATTAAAGCAGCTGTCTCTTTCCTAGAATGGCAAGCCAGCAATGCAGAAAAAGACGCAACTTTTTAAAGGGGTTACTGAAAGTGCTGTGTGAATGTATGCACCAAAACCTCTCCCCCTTTAAATCCAAAGCACTGAATAGCCCAAGTAGATCCTGACAAAAGTCTTTGCTCTCTTTCAAATTTTCTGAATAGTTGCGTCTCTTTGTTATTCAGTGCGAGAGCTTCACGTTAGTACTATTGACATATGAGGGGGACTCAGTACTAACTTCACATTAGTACTATTGACATATGGAGTGAACAAGTAACACTAATTTAATGTTTTATTTCTCCATAAATAAAGTCATCCAACATGCAATGTGCCACTGTGAAAAACTGACGTATACAGTAACTAGCACCACTTTTAGCTACAGCAACCATAGCGAAATGCTTCCTTTAACTCGTAACTGTTCTCTGGCATTACTGTAATGGAATTTTGGGGCATTCTTCTACGGTGAACTATTTCAGCTAAGTAACAGATTTTTAGCATAAACTACTTGATTTAGGTCACGCCATATTTCCATGGGGATTAAGTCCTGTAGAATTCTTTGATACAGTGTAGAAGTGATGGAAGTGTTATGGTCCTGAGGAAACAAAAGTATCCCCAAACTATGATGCTACCAGCTCTCTGCTGGACAATTGGTATGATATTTTTATTGTGCATAGTGGTGTTTTGTTTCTATCAAATGTACTGAGGGCCATGCAGCCTGAAAAGTTGTGCTGCTGCCTCATCTTGCTTAGAATATTCCTCCAGAAATCTGAAGGATCAAACTACAGTAGCTTTTGGGCAAACTTGAGACAAGTATCAATGTTTTAATTAGTAAGCAATGGCTTCTTGTTCACTACTTTCCCAAGAATCTCATTTTCATCCAGTGCTTTTCTGGTGGCAAAGTTATGAAACACTGACTTTAATCAAAGTGAGGGGCCTGCATATCCCTGGCTATTGTTTTGGGATTCTCTGCTACTTCCTGGACAACTTCATGTGGTGCTTTTGGAGTGGTTTTGGTTTCTTAAGCCATTCTCAAGAAGATTCGGGATTAATCTTTTCCACATTAAGACATGAATTACTCGACCTCCAAAAATGGCTATGTGAGCTTTTCCAGAGTCCAGACTAAAACATCAATGACGTATTTACACATGACTTTAGAAATTTCTTTTAAATAGGTGCATTCTTAGGATGTGTGTGGTGCCTCTTAGGATCTGGGTGGTGAGAATTTCACTGTATGAGAGGAATTGATGATTGTGAAATTTACCTATGGCATGACTGGTCCAAAGCAGCTCTGTTTAAGGAGATACCTCCATAACTAGCCCTATCAGTTCCTTCAAATGCTGACTACGGAATTCTGGGGGATAAATTCTTAAACTTGCAAAGTTTGAAAAACACTGGCATAGCACAAAACATCATGGCTGACTCTGTTTAGAAATTCTTTTTATTTCTTTTAACGTAGAGAAGGATTGGTGTTTATTCGCTCAGACTCCCTTGATTTATCAGCAGGATTCACATGACACACTGATCGCATTCAGTGACAAAGGGGCAAGAAGTCAAGAAAGCTGAAAATGGGAGGAGCAAGTGCTTTTTCGGGAACTGCAGCTCTTCTTGGTCACACCTTAAACCAAATACAGCCGTGGAGGGTAACCACATAACCCCAGGAAAAAAAAAAGTTGTTCTAAGAGATTGTCAACCTGTGCTCTGTCATATAATTTCACAGGCTCCAAATTATACCAAGGTACTGCACAGCCATCTTAGATACAGAATTTGGGACAAATGGCCTCTCCTCTCTCTTTTTCTTTTTTTTTGTCCTATACTGAAGCATTCTTGACATTTCTTAAATTCAGTTAAGGACAGCTAAAAACAAATGGGTACTTGAGTCGCTAGATCAAGATAATTCAAATGGATATAAAATTACTAGAATCCCCTACTGTTCTAAATGTTAATCATAACAAAGCAAATCATAAAGTAGGTTTTTTAATAGTTATTTTGGGGAATGAAATGACACCTTCTGAGTTACACTTTGTGAGACAATGAATATGAGTTAATCTGATAGCTGTGCACTTTGTAAGCTGTTCTGAAGGATCCAGCAGCACGAATAGTGAAAAATAAGGGCTTATTAATTGCCTTACACAATCAAGCAGACATTTCACTAATTAAAGCTGCTGCTGTTTGCTGAGACATGACAATATTTTCTCCTTTAGCAGCAAAAACATAACTGATGTAAAAAGTTCACTGTTGATGCTGAAAATTGCTGTTTAATTGACTCAAGATTTAGAATAGAATAACAGAGTTGGAAGGGATCTTGGAGGTCTTCTAGTCCAACTC